>OZ007574.1:3998738-4041238 GCA_963931925.1 Onchidella celtica | reverse complement strand
CTTTATGAGGATCTACATTTCCCATCCGGCCCCGGGCCAGTTACCAGCTTTGCACGAGCCTGGCTCTCTCTGTTGTTAGTTTTTTTTGGGTGATGGAACGTTCTGGAGTCTTTCAGTGTACAGGGTTCATAGTTGAGAAAGGTTGGGGTTTGGGTTTTTTTTGTTAATTATTTTTTCTACAACAGTTTGCAATATAATAGCATGCGTATTATTGTTTGCTTAGTCTTATGGTACATTCATTACCTCTTCTCTTTGTTGTTGTTGTGTCTTTGTTGAGTGTACGAAAGTGAAGGTTTGATACTGCAGTCAATGTTTTATGTCCTACAATAAGATTATATTTGAGGTAACAGGCGTGGCGAGTTTTTGAAAATGAAAGGAAGTTCATTTGTTATAGTGCTTCCTTTTGTCTCAATCGGCATAGACTGTATGTCTAACTAGAAATTCAGTTGTGTTATATGATCGCAGATCACTAGGAGAGAGAGAGAGGGAGAGAGAGAGAGAGAGAGAGAGAGAGATGAGTGGAAACCAACATAAAAGATACACAGGGGATTATTTGTTTGCCAAGCATAACATTCAAAGGCCACAATTTGTAAATATTTGCTCAGACGTGAATACCTTAGGAAAGAAATGATGTAATTAAAATAAATAAGTAATTTCCATGTCTTTTATCTAATTACCTCTATTTTTTCCAGTTTGAAGAGGTTACTGACCTTAGACTAATCGCTTGTTTGGTTTTATAATGTATTTTTCTGTTAGAACTTAATACACCTATTTTCGGTTATTTGCAGCCAGTGTAGGCAATGAATAATACAGCCACATTTCCGTGCTAGACATTTATCTGTCATTGCATAAAGTATAGACCTGATGTTGCTCTCCCCAAGCCAGCAGACCCGTCATTAGCTGTACGTCTTCCATAAACCGTCCATAATCTCATCTGTAATACATCTTTCCCACTGAGGATACCGCTGGTCAAGCCATAAGTAACGGCCAGTGGCTGGCCACTGGTCACCCCTACTGTATAAATGGCCAGTGCGCATGCCCAAACGGAAGTGACAGTTGAAACCCCGGCCATATCGTGGCCTAAATTGACTCCAGGGACGTGACTAGAGCAAAGGAAGTGCTACAACCGCCGACTTACGTCAGAACAAAGGATCTGGAGAGGATGAAATGATGATCAAACTGGGATAAAGAAGAAAATGGACAAAAATAATTACTCTCAGAGTCGATGTAGACCGAGATAAACAGAGAAATAAGAGCTAATGAAATTAAATTTGGCAGTATTTCGAAATGGGGGGAAATAAAATTATTCTGTACAGTATGAGTTCGTCTCTAACTATGTTGTTGCTGGGGTTGTCAGTGTCATCATCCTCATCATCATTATCATCATCATCGTCGTGGCTAATGTTCTGATCACAATATAATAATAACATTATACACATTTACGAAGGTCTCGGTTTTCAACTTTATCTGTTGAGTTTCTGAGCGTTCTGTGGTTCGTTGGCTGAATGATTTCGCTGGTCAGACGAAACAGCGAATTTTAATACGGTAATGCTGGTGTTGAATGGTGGTGTTTTTAATACAGTTATATTCTCCTGAATGCTGCAGCCCCCCCCCCCTTCCCAACAATATCAGTACCATAGGGAAAAACAGACCATCGGAAAGTCGTCAGACAGGACCAGAGTTCCTCAAAGTGGGGCGTAGCAATATTTCGGTGGGTCGAGGGACTTCAGAATGGGACGCAGGGATATAAAATTTTTATACTGTATACTATCTTCCTCCGATCATGATGAGGCGCACGTTTTTGTTTTCGGAAATTTTGAACTAGGGGGTGGCACAAAAGAGTTTGAGAATCACTGTACTAGACATAATGAATATTCTGCCTGTTCGCTGGGTGGAAAGAAAATAAATAAGAAGATCATATTGTTTTTGTAATGTTTTAGAGAGAAGAAAAAGTTGGAAAACAACGAGCATATTTCAGAGAAAGGTGTGTAGGGCTTGTACATGCTCGATTAAGTCTCAAAGACGGTGACTTTACGAATCAAGGGCTCTGTATGTTTGAAGATGATCTGTTAATAAGTGCAAAAAATGGTAAAGTTTCTTTGATGAGGTCAGGCTGAACTCCCGGGACAGATGTTAGACAGAGGTCGATGTGCTTTAACCCAGATGCGTTTTCAGGATATTAGATCCAAAGAGGGTGGTGCAGAGCTAACTATCCCGAACGTACACTATTTCCGTTGGCACTGCCCGACGTCCGCTGAATTGTCCTTGAAAACCAGCAACGCGAGGTTTGAAGTTGATGCTGAATAATACTCATGTTTTTCACTGGCTTTGAGATGAGAAACTGATTGGCCAACCGAGATTTTATACCTGCAAGAAATTTGTGACAAATGAACAAGAGAAGATCACAAGAAAAATGTTATGGGGAAAAGAAACTAAAAGTGATTTCTAACTTTAATCCCCCCCCCCCACCACCCCCTACTTTTTTTTCCTCAGTTCACGTGTGGTTTTATCAATCTCGTCTCTCCTCAACCAATGTTTGAGGGGGAAAAAGCTGCAGACACAAAATATTGTTATTAATAATATTACAAAATCACCTTCCAGTTGCGAGGGGGAAGATGTGGGCTTTCAAACTTTAAATTTCAATTTGTTTTCTCAGTTTCATGGTTTTGTGATGATGAAAATGAATGGTTTTTCTCCTATGGTCTTCGAATTAGACTGCTCTAAGAAAATGTTGATTTCTGATCATCTAGACTTCCTTTTCTGACGCTGAATTTTTTTTATTTGTAATTATCCACAACTTTTTACGTCATGGGACATTATCATTCATACTTCTTTAAAGAAAACAAAAAAAACGTTGCACTTTCTGCCTGAAACAAAGGGTGGAGAGCTCTGGGGGTCAAAGAAATGTTGAGAAATGGATAATGCAAAGTTACCGAGCCCTACTGAAGTTAAAATATTGCACGAAAAAGGAATAGTTTCTGTGTTACAAAGCCACTTTTAGGAAACAATGAAGAAACGTTACGATGATTCAGAAATGAACAAGAAAGATTGTATTGTTCTTTTTCATTGCCGATTCATTGTAACGTTTCTTTGTTCCTTGCGCAAGGCTTTGTAACAAATAATGTTTTTCTCTTGTTTGCCCTATTTTAACTTTGTTCCAAGCAAGATTGCAACCTCACAGACTTTTTATGTTTTTCGAGTACTGATAGCTCTTGACTAGCCAGGCCACCAGATCTTCAGCGACCCGCGCGCTAATGGGACATTATTGACGTACTACAACTTCTTCCTCCATCTTCCACCGCTCCTCTTCCAATTCCACCGGGCAGTAAAACCAAATGATATCTACCTTCCCCAGATTTTATGGATATGAGTTTTCATAAATAATTCCTCTTGACCTTCCAGCTTCTGGTCTATAGTTCGTAGTCGCTCATCAGAGCTTCTGATGATAGGGCAAGGAGGTCTTGTTATCTATCTATCTATCTATCTATCTATCTATCTATCTATCTATCTATCTATCTATCTATCTATCTATCTATCTATCTATCTATCTATCTATCTTACTATCTATCTATCTATCTATCTATCTATCTATCTATCTATCTATCTATCTATCTATCTATCTATCTATCTATCTATCTATCTATCTGTCCGACCGTCCGTACGCACTTGCACCCTCTCGCCAGTGTGTTTGTCTGCACAATAATATCTATATATATGATGATCCACTTGCACGTCTCTTACACCCATAATAGACTAAACCAAACAGACAAATGGAAAAGAAATTCACAGAAACTAACATCAGACAAATTTAAAACAGACACTCAAAGCAAACAAGACAATTGTTAAAAAGAACAACTGAGTGTTTTTGAAGTTACACCAGAAAACATTAAATGAATTACGCCTGGCGCAAATGTTTCCACTGCTGACCTGGCCGAACTAGCATTGGCCGTGCTGTGGAGGTCGTGGCCAGTGTGATGTATGGAAATGGTTCTTGCACTCTGTGAACAAACTGCCCATGCTGAGATTGGCCCCAAGGGAAACCATTTGCTACATGATGAGTGACACTCCGCTGGTGGTTGGCAACAATATCTACTGCCCTTTCTGACCTTACTTGGCGATTCTCTGAGGCAACTTGCCTGAACGAGTGATTATCTCTTTCTACTGATTGACCTAATTTGTGGCTCCAGTTGGTAAAGCCCTGAATGGTCGATTGGTGGTCCTTGTCCGTGGAGTCTTTGTTACCTACCTACACTAATTCTCGCAGTGGTCGTTGGCAAGGGGAAAATACAGGCCAACTGCAGTTTCACTACTTTCCTATTGCACATGCGAACATAAACAAACGGGGAGGTACAATAAGTTAAAATTCACTTTATTAGTATTCCATTCCGGAAATTCATTTTGACAGACTGTTTAAGAGCACAAACAATGATATGATACACACATATAACGTATCATATATTATGTCATAACTGAAAAGCAGGCAAACACATTAAAAAAAAGCCATGGCATGATACTTTAATTTGTTATAATAGGTAAAATAAGAAAGTGTCAGTATGAGAATCGCTCTGAGATTCCTTTCTGGGTCAGCCAGACCTTTAAAAATGACAGACAGATACAGATTCAAATTATTTTAGTTGCATTTGTTTAATCCGAAATACAAGCAGGAACAGACTAAACTGATTTTTAAAGTAAAATATTTATAGTTTACTCTTGTCTCATCTCTGCGACCAGTGCGTCATGCCAAAAGACTAGAGTTTGAAGAACTGCGGACACAGTTTCATTCTATCGTCTTCTCTATCATTTCTTCACGGCAAAGACCAGAGAGAGAACACAATTCTCCCTCACTGTCTGGCTGGCCTTAAATTCCTACGCAAATCCAGAATTTTGTTTGTATAACTAGATCCTTCCTGGCCACAGAGCAATAAAATATTAATTTAAAACTGGACAATTGCAATTACTATAATCATAATCAATTATTGTCAAAATGTGGCCAAAAGAAAAAGTTGTAAATAGGAAAGCCTCGCGTAAGGAATACCATGAAAACGATACAATAAAATGTAAGGAAAAGGGAAGACAACTCAAGCTTTCGGTGATTTTCTATGAATTTTATAATATTTCGTCAGTTATACAATGAACTATCGATTCACCCAGTGCTAACGCCGAATGACAGCGAATTGTCTGTATGCACACGATGGTGTGTGAAGCTGTGGCTTCGAGGTCTCCACTAGCCGTTTTTTGTAGACACATGACAGGTGTTACTCTTTAATTTCTAAGCTGTTGCTTGAACTGGCTGCCGTAATCGGACCTGAGAGTACACACGGCCAACAAACAGAAATAAAAAATCCCCGTCTGTCTGCCTTTTGAGCGCTGTAACGGCCCGGGTGTCATATGATACAGTGTGTATTCCGAATTGGACAGCCAGACAGCCAGACAGACAGACAGACAGCATTTCTGACAGAAAGCGGAAGACACTGATAAATATACGAGAGAGAGAAAGACATATCAATCGTTTCACAGACGAACGGATGGATGGCGCGTAATCGGAAAACCTTCAGGTTCGACCCAAGCATTTGTGAAGATAAAGCAATGCTAGTTTTTACATCTGCACAGCATAACAAGATGTCTAATTCGGTACAGATATGAAAGACTCAAGTGTTGTTTTTATGTTTCTTCCAGCGTGTCAGACAGCGATATGACGATCTAGTGCATGTAAATAACTCTTTCTTTTTTCAAGATTCATGTTTTAATCTCTTCCAGATTAGCGTCGGTGTGCACACCTGTCAAAATTTAGCTTTTATAGACACCTGCATGCATGATATAAGTATTCCTTGTTTGAAAATGTTCTAGCTTTACCACACTAGCTACACCCTGATGAAGGATGCTTATCGATGAAGGATGTACATAATTATGAATTACACCAGCACTGTCAGCTCCGAGAGAGCGGATGTTGCCCAATCTGAGTTCTGCTTTTCTTATTAAAGCTCCACTCACAGTCACTTAAAGATAAAATACCTTAACGAACACGATGAATGTACGTTGTAATTCATAAACCAGGTTTTTGTTTACTCAGGAAGTAAAATATTTGCTGCTGTTGTACAGATAGTTCTATTACCACACGTTCTCCGTAACCAACTGTTGATCGTAAACAGGTTAACTTAGACATGCCATTTTCTTGTGCATGAAAGTGAAAAAAAATGTATTCTATGCCAGATAAGTCTTGCGACAAACTTTTAAACGGCTGTAACTTTTGAACCCCTGGAGATAATTGAATGAAGTAAAAAGCCTTGTCATCTTTAATTCAAGTTCTATTGATCTCATAAATGAACCAGACCAAAAGGAGCATTTCAGGCAGGCTGGAAGTGGAAACGGTCAAAAACATTTGACCCGACGGGTTGAAGCCTCTTATGAATACAGTGCGGTTGTTTGGTTGTCCAAGACAGGACATCAAGTCATTAGAAAAATGAACGATTTTTGTTTCGGGGAAGCGATCTCTGTTCAAAGTTTATTTCATTTTTTAAAAAATTTTTGAAGTAACCCTATACATTAGGTTCAAAAGTTACATTGATTCGTTTAAAATTTGTTGCAAGACTTATGCCGGTTAATACATCTTCCGAAGCCCGGTTTTAGTAACGAACAAAAGAAAAAAAAAACTTTACAATAAAACTCAACAGAACTAGAAAGGAAACAAAGGCTTTCGGTCCTGATAGATGTTCGTCACGTGAACAAAACGTTGTGAAATTGAGCAGAACTTTTTAAAAATTCAAACAATTATTTACCAAAAAAACAATGGCCATTTGCCTTTTATGAGTTTATAGACAAGAGAGAGTTTATGGACCGTAATAGAATTGCATTATTGGATGTTGTTGTTTTTTATACTAAGTTATTTGCAATTGTTTTCAGTTATGGAAGGATTAACACAATTCTTACTTTTATTCTTGGCAAGTGCTTATAAATACACACCATTGTCTTCAAACCCTTTGGAAAATCATGTCAGAATCTTCTGTTGTGGTCATCTGTTTCATATCAATGTCTTGAATAAGCGAGTTTGTTTTTATAGGCTACAAAGAGAAAAGCAAAAAGCTCGAGAGGTGAGGAGTTGTCAGATAATATTAATGGTTTCCTGAAGTTTTTTTTTAATGTTGACGTCCCAAACATAATGGACATAACACTGGGTTTTGTTCGCTACGCCTGGTGAACGTCCGAACAATATTGCGCAGTTCAGCATGTTCTTGCTCACTGCCACCACATAATAGCTGCTATACAAAATGAATTAATAACTAATTACTTGAGATATACAAAACGATGAAATGTTTAGGAAAACGCGCCTTTGAAATTGTTGGCATGTAACCACAGCTATTTCTGTCTGTTGTCCCTTTTTAGTATGACCCCTTTGTACTCATGTATTGAACGTGAGTTGAAGAATGGCTCTTTAAGCTTGCTCTTGGCGGAATGCAGCGCTAAATAAATGATATTTATTCACCCATTTATTTATTTCCATTACCATTATTTCTTCAAAAACAACATGAAAATAATGCTCCATTAATTTTAATATTCTTGATTCAGAAACTGAAACACATTTTAGCACATTGGTAATTTAGCTTTGCTCAAACACTGACAGTATCCATCCTGTCAGATAAACTGTAGACCGGACACATCGCTGCCACGTTTCCATAGGTGCCAGACGGCAAATTCATAGTCAGATTAGTTTCTCCCACTGCAGCTGGGGACAGTAGAGATAAATGTGCAGAGCTTTGCAAAGCTTTGCATCATAAAACGTTTTAGATCTACATCTCTTTTGATTCACGAATAATGAGTGATAATTTTCACGCAAACTGTTCTGTTCGCTGTTCTGACGCTTCGTGAATGTTGCTGACTTTCATTTCAGCAAACGTAAAATTACCGTCGATCAACTGACTGGACAACAGCGGGCTTTCGCTCTTATTATGAGCATAATTGAATAAGCAGAAAGAGGGGCGTGGTTGCCGGAGGCAGAGGAGGAGAGAGGAAAAGGAGAGAGGCAGATAAGAGTGGAGGTTGGAAACTTCCAGATAGAATACTGAGCTGAGAATCGTCCATTACTTAAAATCTGTATTATGTGGCCTGGGCGCCCACTTGCCGATTTTGATGGCCGACTAGTTTGATGGCGACGTAGACACACTGAGTTTCTACGACATCCTACCGGCGGGCCAGGACTCATTTATGATTTATTTAATATCTGGATAATGTATAAATATTTTGGTGAATGGCATCCCCTCAGCTGGATGGTAATAGTGGGGAACTGGACTCTGAGAATTTCTTGAGCTTGGCACGCCATGAAGAGATGAGTTACACACAAGTGAAGACTCAGTTGGAAAAACGACTTTTATCCATGAAACTGAACAAATCCATTTTTTATGTTTGAAAGTCCCGAAGTGCATTTTTAATGGAGATAAAGATAAGCAACCAGTTTCACCATCGGGAAAGTGGGAAAACACTGGGCTTTGGGGTAAAATAATGGATAATTTTTTTTAATTGTTAGAACTGGTCTGTGGTCGTTCTTCCATGTGGGTCTTCAATTGGTGTGTTCATTTCAGCAAATATAACAGCAAGCCAATCTCTCCTCATCGTCTCCCCTCCCCCTTCCCTCTCTCTCTCTCTCTCTCTCTCTCTCTCTCTCTCTCTCTCTCTCTCTCTCTTTCTATCTCTATCTCGCTCTCTCTGTCTCTCTCTCTCTCTCTGTCTCTCTCTCTCTCTCTGTCTCTCTCTCCGCCTATTAATTTTGTTTCTTCCTTACTCCATCCCTTTTGCATCAGAACAAAATGTCTCCGCCAATTGAACTCGTTACAGTTATAAAATGATATTTCAGTCCAACAAATTCTGCAGAACTATGGTATGTCCTTCTTTCCAGTATTGTCTTAACACGCGCTTGACCAGCAGTTTCAGAAAGACAGGAGGTCAATGCTGGTCAGATCTCATGGTCCCGCCCTTTGAATTTGTTCGCTGTTGTGGACCTTTCTCGGTTACTACATTTCTTCAATAAGCTTCTCTTTTCCATCTTGCAAGTCCATGTACTACCTGTTTCCTTACTTTGTTATTCAGCCCCCCTCCCCCATTTTTTCGTGGCTACATAGCCCTGTTTTGTTTTGCTACATAGCCCTGTTTTGTTTTTGTTTTTTTGCTACATGGCCTTGTTTTGTTTGCTACATAGCCCTGTTTTGTTTTGCTACATAGCCTTGTTTTGTTTGCTACATAGCCCTGTTTTTGTTTTTTGTTGTTTTTTTTTTTTTGCTACATAACCCTATTTTTGTTTCGCTACATAGCCGTATTTTGTTTCGCTACATAGCCGTATTTTGTTTTGCTGTATAGCCATTTTATTTTGCTACGTAGCCTTACTGTATTTTTGTTACACAGACCTATTTTGTTTTGCTGCATGGCCCTATTTTGTTTCCCACCTTGCAAGTACTACATAGTTTGCTACACATTCCTATTTTGTTTTGCTTTCTACCTCTATTTTGTTTTTCACCCAGCAAGTACCTCCATATTTTGCTACATAGCCCCATTTTGTTTTGCTACACGGCCCTGTTTTGTTTTCCACCTTGCACGTACTATAACTTTTGCTAGGCAGCCCTCTTTTGGCTTGCTACATGACCCTATTTTCTTTTGCTACAGAACCCTATTTTGTTTTCCACCTTGCAAGTTTTCACTTTTTAATAACCAAAATTGTAAGTGATCCAGCGCACTGGTGAGAGGTGTCATTTTTCTCTCCACAAGTAAAGGCTTGATTCTAAAAACCTTGCATCTTTACCGCTGAGAGAAAGCTGCACTTTATCTACCAAAACAAAGGCGAAAACTTCTGGCTGATAAACCGCACCATTCTCTGCCCTCGTAATTCCGTCACCCTCAAGAACCATGAACTTTTGTCTTGAATTCGTTACAATGGGGTTCTGGCAGACTCCAACCGGCACGTTTTCCAGTGGTTTGTTTAAATCCCACAACAAAAACCACCGTTGATTCCTTTTAAGAAGGCCGCAAGCAACCATTTTCACAGCCTGGGACGTTATTTCCAGTAATTTGGTCATATATACCTCATTTCAGCAAGTTTCCACTAAGCCAGTACCTGGAAGCATGAAGCAGGCCAGTCAGACCTTACCATGTGTTTTAGAGGTAATACATCCCTGTTGACCATGAGTAAAGATCATTAATAAAGTTTCACACATGTTCATCGTTGTTTTATGTGTGAAGTTTCTAACATCGGTGCTTCATGACATAATCTGAGTTTCTTTGTTATTAGTTTTGAAATGCTTGAATGTTTTTATGTGATGTTGCTTTTGGGTTTCCCGTAAATATATTTTTATTGCTTTTATCCTAAGTGGTGGCGGGGGATGCTAATTGCTCAAATGCCCAAAAATCTAATGATCACCAAATAACTAAAGTTTGAACTTTTAAGTTTTCTCTCAGTTAGTTGTGATTCCCTTCCCCCTCCCCTTCCCAAAACGGGGATCTAGCAGGTCCTTGTGTATTCGGGCCGAGGAAGCTGAAACATGATTACAAGGGGTAATGTAACCAGCGTGTTATTGAATCCTACCGCACATGTCGTTCTCAGTGCAAGAAAGCGAAATACTTATTATATTTCAGCGATTTACTTTGTTATGTTCTGGTTACTTGGATAATGTAGTTTGTTGTTTGAACAAATCCGGTTTGGTTTGGCGGTGTTGTCATTTCTCCGTTCGCAGGCCCGTTTGAGGAGGCGGGTGAGGAAAACGTTATGATTGGCCTGGGGTAGGGAACGCAGGAGGAGATGACCCAGAAGGACATGCGGGCCCACGTAGTCTCAGCGGCACAATCACTTCTAATCAGGGCTCAAATCTTATCGTTGATGGCCGTGGATGACCCCGCACTGACCGATATTGACCGGTGCCATCACCTTACGTCAGGCCATAAAGGTACCCCTCGTCCAGTGGCTGACCGCTTCCCGCAAACAATGTGCTATAGAAATGCTAGGAAATCAGCCTTAAGTGACCCCTCGCGGGTCGGTTCTGCGGTAAAGTCATGAATGCCAGAAAAAAAAAATGTTTTGAACACAGCCAAAGGCATTGAACTGGCCATTCAAATATTGTCGGGGTGTGAGTTTCTATTTCCTCTTTGGGTTGGTATTTTTTTGGTTTCTTTTTCATGTTTTGTGTTTTTGTTGTTGTTGTTGTTGTTTCAAATATCAACAGATATCTTAGATAGATCTAGCTGTCAACATTTCATACCTCTATCGCGTCTCAGCCTGCAAGCCGGCCTGTCTCTATACGTCCATTTCATGCCAAATTACAATACTGAATGTCGTCTTTTACAGGATTGTGGCACACGTTGGGAGCTGAAAAGAGAGGGGAGGAATGGATAGAATATGGAATGCGTCTATACACAACTTAGCTTTTTCCATGCAGAACATGGCTGTTCCATTCCCCTAATCCATATCGCAAATTGAAATATTGAAGATTCACCAAGTTCAATGTCCAGGGATCATATCTAGATCATAAATAACTCCATGGAATTATGGCAGTTATATCAAACGCCAAAATTTAAAAAACAAAATGTACAAGTAGCATGAGGAAGGGAAGACAACTATGACACCAATGTGTTTTAAAGACTGCGTACTGGCAAAATATGGCTGAGTTTTTGAAGAAAAAGTCCTGTAGCTTTTTAGGTACACCGGTTTTGTGTTGACAAAATCATTTGAATGGTCCAGCATCTGCCGCTGGCCATGTTTGATCTTGAATGCGTGTAATAATACACAGTTTAGTAATGTGGGTAAAGCTGTACTATTTACCTCATGCTATAGCAATCAACGTATCTGAAGGCGTTACAATGCGATATGTTTGCTTTACATAGTATTTCTATGTTTCATGTATTCGATTAACAAACTCAGCGGACGTCTACACAGGGATGTCTTTCTGCTGTTGTGAATAGTTCAAGCAATTTTTTGTACTATTCAAATGTCAGCTAATCTTTAAACGTTGTATTTGGTCTTCTTGAAGTGGCAGTACGACAGCCGGAATGACGTAATGCTCACGGTCGTGTCACAGCATGGGTAGTTAATCTGTTCATTCAGTTAGTCTGACATGCAAGAAGAAAGTTTAGACTGTCTAACTGCAACAACACAGTCACAGAAAGTTCCCCGGGGTTGCAGTGGTGAATGTGACCTTTTGAACAGCTGCTTCGAACAACAACAACAACAACAACAACAGCGACAACCAACAGCAACAACAGCAGCAACAACAACAACATCACATTGCAACAGCGACAGCCTTTAAAAGTGCAATGTTAACATATGCGTTAGATTCCCACTGGATGTCTGGCGGTCAAAAACATAAACAAGAGAATTACTGGAGCTGAAAGAATCCCTAAAGTTCCGAGATGACTGGAAATTTTAATGACAGGTGATAAAAATTGCAAGAATTTCAAAGCTTGGAGGGACTTGGTAGAATGCGTCTGGGCGGAATGTGGAAGTGTGAGGAGAACTCATAGACGAATGGACTACTTCTCATTTCTTCCGTGACAAAACTGCATAAACTTTGCCTCTCTCTCTCTCTCTCTCTGTCTCTCTCTCTGTCTCTCTCTCTCTCTCTCTCTGTCTCTCTCTCTCCCTCTCTCTCTCTCTCTCTCTCTCTCTCTCTCTCTCTCCCTCTCCCTCTCTCTCTCCAACAAGGGGTAGGCAGTCTGGCATAGCTGGGAGAAAGGAGGAAATAACCCAATAAAGTCCTGGTATTTGCGCATTAGAAAGGAATTAACTGATGAAAATTATGGAAATTTTGAATGGAACAGAAGGAGTGACCGGCGGGAACAACATCCCCCCCCCCAAAAAAAAAAATGCCAGTAGCTATTTGCCAGCTTGCACCACGCTGAGAAATTTGCTAATCAGTGAGCTCACTTAGAAAAGGATTGGGAGGGGGGGGGAGAGGGGGCAGTATGCATGGATCGGATGTTCGAAAAAGCTTTCGTCACTGTAATGGTCCCAGTATTCTCGAGAAAACAAAGGAAGAATGGGTACGCTGACACAATATCTTGTTTGTATAATGATTATGCGGTCCCTTATGTCTGGCAAATGTTCGCCTTTGCTTTAGACCATTACTCTACTTGTCACCAAGATTGATTAGCGCGCTGAATCAAGATCGACTTCTGTCTGATTTGACTCAATGCGGCAAGTCTCTCTTTCCCTCAGCTTTTTAAAGACAGTAGTTCCAACGCATCCGAACTAATGAGGCTGACGTGGTTCAGTCTCGCCACTACAGCGAAGTCACGTTCAACTCCATGGACATCTCACAGTTCAACCGAGACAGCCCAGAACTGACTCGGAAAGCCATCAACCTCACTGGTACTTTTCATGAAGGAAAAACAATAATAAAAAGAACTAATTTGCCGAGAAACTGTCTTTTTGACTGAAAAGCGAAACACTGAACATGAAAAATATCTGATTGCACCTTGGAAAAAAAAATGCTAATTTATGCAAGTCGACCAAAAAGCAACATCTATGTCATTTTTATTGATTACATTGACTTATTTGCTGAAGTTCTACATCAGCATGAAGTTTCATGTCATTTCATGTCATTTTAAGCAAATTCTTGCTGTTATGTCCTTATCGGCATTAAAAATTTGATTTAATTTATAAAAATGTCTGCCTATTTCACTCATAGAATGACACGTTATGATATTTTTAATGATTGCATAATGTTCAGTAAAAATTCCATAAGGCTGCCAAGTTTCATTCAAATATCACTGATAATAATGAAGACATAAAACCTTTACCAACAAAACTCGCAGTTTGGAGGTTTGTTTTCTCAGAATATTTTCTAATATAAAAGTCCGTCCACCATCTGCCACACTGAAAAAATTACTTTTTTTTTTTTCTTGGTGGATTTTCAAAATTCAAAAAAGTGTATGTTTGTGACCGCAAGCTCTATAATTATCCACAGGCAGTTTGTTTTGTTTTAAACAAAAAAGTCAAAATTTGGATTAGCATTGCTGTACTATATTTAACTGAAGGTGTACACACAATTCATGCATATCCGAAGAAAACATTACGCCTGCGGATCCATGCAGATTCCCTATTATTTTCTGTCTTGGACCCTTTCTGAAAGAGGCTAAGTTCAACAGCTTAATTCAAAAACTTTTTTTATACACGTTTACGAACTTCTTTGCAGATCCACACAAAACAATTTTTGGAGAAGTTCACTCACGTAATACAGTTTTATACGGAACTATTCAATGTCAACTTTAAACTGGTGAAGCACCGAATACCAAAAACATAATTAAAAAAAAAAAAAAAGTAACCCTAAAGACCGTGGAAGATTTTTCGCGCCGACCCGCTATAAAACCAACATTCAAACAGAAACAGGATTGATCGTTGCAGTAGTGTAGGATATGAATTGTGCTAATGTAACTGCTGGAGGTCATGAGCTGGGTTTTCCCAGGCTATTTTTACACCTTAAACGCCCATTAGATGGAGGGAGCAGGGGGGTGGCTGGGTGTGGGGAAAACCTCTACGGGCCGTGATCAATTTAGTAGCTCGCCCCCCTCTCTCCCCTCTCCCACGTCCCCCCCCCCCCTTCACTGCCAAATTCATAAAGGACAATAATAGGTTTAGCACCCTTCAGGTTCATTTCTATTATTCAGATCTTTTCCTCTGCCTATACACCGCACTTTGTCTATTGAAACCCGTGAATTGCTGAACAGAACCAACATGACGCAACTGCCTCAGTGCGGTTTTAGAACTTTTAAATCGCAGGGACACCTCGACTAACAACAGCCTTTCTCTTTGATTGAGCGGGGAAGTGGGAAGAGTTCACTCCTCGTTTTGTACAGTCAGTCCAGGGCCAAGTAGAAAACTAACAAGGTTTGACTAATACTGTACTTTTTTCTCCTGGTCACATTTTAACCCCTCCGATCCCTATAGGACAAACGCCGTATGTCCCAGAAGTGAACAACTTATTATTGTGCTGGCCTGTACAACGTACATCTCGGAAGAAACTGAAACCCCCGCCCCCATACACCCATGGGATGTACGCCATACAGCCTTTCTTAGAGCAGGTATAACTCTTTTGTTTATATAGTTTATGTGTTCTGGATACAAAAATTGGAAGTGCATATCCTACAACACATACAATTCTATGACGTAGAACACACACGAGAATACTATATTACTGACCTTGCTAATTTGCATAGTTTTTAAAGGTATAAATCGGCTTAGTAGCAAAACAATCCGACTTCTGCTCGGAGATTGCCTGATCTGCGCTAATAATATTATACTTGAGTGTACGTCGATCACCAATGGCTACCCCAACCCCTTTTGGCCTGATTAGTCAAACTGACTACCGCCCATTGATACAAACTGACTAGACCCTCACGCCCCCAGGTCCATCTGACTATTCCATGTGTTGTCACTTTAAATTCGTGAACACCATACCAAGTTTTGTTTCAGCAAACCTTCACCAGTCGCGCTTTTTGGTAAACATGTTGTAGGGACATGCACTGTTCATATCCATACAACATGTTGTACACTTCCCTACAAAAATTAGCGAAACCCCTACGTAGCGAAAGGGTTAATCTCATAACAGATCCGACTGCGACGCACGGCCCTGTTGTCCTTGACAAAGCAATGGTAAGACTGAATTAGGTTAGAACAGAAATAATTGTCCCTTACGAAAACCTTTGAATGTCTTCCTTGTGTGTAAAGATGAATTGCTGGCGTCCGACGCTCCCTGTATTTGCTTTCCCACAAATGACAGCGCAGTAGGGGCGTCACGATGTTTGCTTTGCTGCTCTACTGTGGGTGGCATGGCAATGGTGTCTCCGGGTTCATCCAAAATTATGACTACATTAAATTTATTTTTATCTACCAAGTACATTTCGTGGACCTTGAGATACATCTCCAACTTTGCCTGCCTGCTGGTTTGGTCCCTGCAGCTTCCCGGTCTGAACAGCAGGTCTCAAAATATTGTACCTCATGACCCACTAGTGCCGGGTTTTCTTAATTTGATCCTACAAATCATTCATGTTAATTATTGATTTTTTCAAAGCCAGTTGTTGTTTTTTTAAGTTCTAAATTTGTTGTCCAGGTGATGTCCGGGATGGATCAAAGGCGACATGCCAGAGACACTCGGTAATTCTTGAGAGAAGTTATCAAAAGGTCCTGCTGTCAGGAAACCACTGAACCATTTTAGGTATTTTCATTTTGTTCGGGCATCAGTCTAGATGTCGTATGTGCAGTTGCATGTTTTTATTATTTTGTCTATTCATTAAATACCCCGCTTTCCTCACTTTGTACAAGTGTTGACCTTTTTATATTCTTGATCATTGTGAGATACGGCAGCTTGCAAACGCCAGACGCGTCACAACAACAAAAATACAATAAAAGCGAGAAACACCACAAGATCAGTGACTGAAAGTTTCTCCAGCAGTAGTACACCGACTGTTTTTCCATCCGGTTATCTAATCAAAAAAAAAAAAAAAAGGTTAAGCAACACTTTCCATTTGTCATTTAACAGTCGCACAAGTTGTTAAATAATGTTTGGTCTTAATCGGGGCGCACACACTACCGGGCCGTTTACCCGAAAATTGGGTCTGCAATGTAGACGGCCGACTCACAGGTCACTCTTCCTTACTATAGTTAAAAATCCAGAGTTTCTCCCCTTGTTAAGGTGTCAAATACCTCTTTCTCTTATCGATGCGATTACAACCTCCACTACGTTTCTTATGTCGGAGAATAGCGAAAATGACGATATCGATACTAAATAGTATTGGTCTAAATTTAGGTAGGTTCGATTTAGTTTTTGCCGGGTATTTTCAAACAGACAACAACGATGTGCTCTTAATTTCTCTTGGATTATTGCACACATTCTTGGATTACAACTTTTGAATTTTGTCCACAAGCCCTGAGTGTTACCAGTGTTGTGATAGTGTGAAATAGATCTAGATCTAACTAGACTTAAATTTATGCGATAGAGAGAGAGAGTTGGAAGAAATGTGGACATGGAGATCCCGCCTTCCTCGAAGTATTGTATCCTGTGAGTAACTAAAAACCATGGGGAAGAAATGCTCTGTGGTAGGGTGTACTACAAATTACAAACCAAGTAGTTTAAAGGAAAAAGTACCTGTTTATTCATTTCCTTCTGACAAGGATAAATGTCGAGAGTGGGTGATATGTCTACCAAACAAGTTAGCCGTGGAAAATGTCACAGGAAACATGGGAGTATGTGCGCTGTATTGGCCAAAAGATATTCCGCTGACTAGAGCTTCAAGAAGCAGACATTTAGTTCCAGCTGTACCTCCATCCACTTTTCCAAATGTGCCCCAGTCATGTATACCCACCTCCAGCCAAACTATTCCACGTCCAACAAAGAAGGCCACACAGACCGCTCGAGCAATTGATGTCGGTCAGATGGGTGACTTTCTTGACCAGGCCACCATTAAATTACAGAATTATCAAGACAAGTTTCTTGACAAGCTACAGTGTCATGGTTTTGCAGCCATGTCTATGAATGTAAGTTCTTAAGCCAAGATAGAAATGGACCAATCCCAAACCATTCCATATACTTCAGAGCAGTGGAGGATTCGGGGGCTATGAGATTCGAGTTTGAAGCCTACTCTAATGTAAGAAAGTTGAGCCACCCCTTTTTAAGAAGTGTTCAGTTCTGGCGTCAGCTTGATGAACTTATCCGCTTTGTTATGGCGAGCACAGTGGATGAATCCGACAAGAAATTAAAGTTCATTAATAGCTCCACAGACCTCCTAAACACTCCTAAAAACAGTTGCCTTTACAATCATCAAGACCTTCTGCGGGCTTTCACATGGGTGTCCCAGTCAAGATCTTTGTACAATCAGCTTAGAACTTGGATTCAGTTGCCATCTTTGTCCACATTGAGTAAAATTTCTGCAGCAGCAAAGAGCAAAAGTGACGAGCGACTGTTTACAGCTGTCTTTTCAGCAGTTTCTGGGTGCTGCAGATTCTGTATTATTATTGTAGAAAGCTTCCATTACATATCGGGGTGGTTCCATCTTCGGTTATGCTGTGGATACCCCGGGAAAGATAGCTACAACACTTCTGTGCATCATGGTCAAGTGTTTCTTTGGAGGGCCAACGTTTGTAGCAAAGATTCTGCCATGTCATGCTCTAACTGCTGACTTCCAATTCAAACAAGTCTGTCAGCTGATTGATCTTTTGGAAAGCAGCGGTGCCAAGGTCGTAGCAGTAATTAACGACAACAGAGTAAATCAGTCGTTTTTCAACAAGTTCAAGAAAGGCAAACCAGATGCTCCATGGATAGCTGAGTCACCTATTGACGGAAGCAAGCCCCTATTTCTTATTTTCGACCCTATCCATCTCCTAAAAAATTTGAGGAACAACTGGGTCACTGAAAAGACTAAAACAATCAATATGCCAGTGGCTACAGAATCAGCACCTTCATATCAGCCACCTGGACACACCTAGAAGAGCTGTTTGACCAAGAAATCAACACCATGGTTAAGCTCTCCCAGCTCACAAAAGCTTCCGTTTGGCCTTCAAGCATCGATAAACAGAAAGTTTCCCTGGCTTTGAATGTCTTCTCAGAAAAGACCAGCGCTGCCCTGATGACATCGTCTTGTTCAAACCCTGGTTGGAAAGAAACGTCTATGTTCATTGACCATGTTGTCCGTTTGTGGAAAGTCTTCAATACCAAGACACCTGTTGAGCACATCCGCTTTCGAGACACCGATCGGTCTCCCGTGGATCTCACAGAATCAGGTCAACGCCAACTGGACTATTTACAATTCTGGGCTGATACAGAATCAGGTCAACGCCAACTGGACTATTTACAATTCTGGGCTGACTGCGCAAAAAAGATGCAACCAGATAGCCAGAGAGTCAAATCCCTGACTAGAGACACTGCCAGCGCCCTCCACTGGACCTGCATGTGCCTTATTGATCTGTGCCAGTACCTGCTGACAACTACAACTGCACTTCAGCATCAGTATGTAGCTGTTGGATTTTTTCAACAAGACGACCTTGAGCACCATTTTGCCCAGTTTAGGATGTCGGCTGGGTGCAATTACTATATTACTGCTGAAGATGTCGCACACACGCACGCCATGGACAGGGCAAAACTTATGCTGCAGACTGAACCTGAAATGAATTACAGCATTAGTCAGCATGCCTGTGAAACACTGTGAAAGGCCCCTGTCCGACCTAGAGCTCATTGTTCTAGATGACCTGCCAGATTCAGTGGACAAGATTTCAAGGGAGGAGAAGATGTCCCTTTTCTTCATAGGTAACTATGTAGCATCCAAGCACACTGACCTTAAAGGTGAGATCGAGTCTCCAGTCACAGAAATTTCTGAATTCACAGACATTTTGAACAGGGGAGGATTGAGCTATCCGTCCATGGAGTTATTCCAGCTGTTGGTTTATGCCTATTGTTTTTTTACATCAACATCCAAAGAGCAAACGTGTCGTAGAAGGCTCATGTCCATCGTGAAGGACTTCCCTGCCCTCTTCCATCTAGAGCTGGACTTGAACAACACTGCTCTGTCAAGGATAGTGAATATCTTCATGAAACGTTTCTGCCTCTCGGCACAACATGGGATTGCCACTCAGTCAAGTAACTCTTTCTCTTTCTTTTCTTCTGTCTTCCCCCCCCCCCTCTCTCTCTCTCTCTCTCTCTCTCTCTCTCTCTCTCTCTCTCTCTCTCTCTTTCTCTCTCTTTCTCTCTCTCTCCCTCTCTCTCCCCCCATACAAAACTCATACATGCATTATTTTTATTATCAATATCAGTTCAAGAAGATTTTCCATTTGCGACTGCCCATAGATCGATCTAAATCTAGGTCTAGTTATGTCAAGTTTTTTTTTCTTTATAATTCTAAGGGTTCTTGAGGAGATATAATATTTGCTGAGAGCCGGGAGCTTTCGTGGGTCTTCGTAGTTTGGAAATATTAAATCTTGATAATAATCGATTAAATTTAAATTCCCATTCAGACGGCGTATTTGCAACATTGGAAAACCTCAGACAACTTCATCTCCTTCAAAACTTCGAAGACGGCAAATTTATATTTCATCATTCTTATGGGACTAGTTGGGGGAATCCCCCGTTTTTGTTCAGTGGCCTCACAAAGTTGGAATTATTGACTATAGATACAACCCGGGGCATTCTGTTCTTCGAGAAATCATTTTCCGAACTTGTAGGTCTGAAACGACTGGAGATGATGTGCCACGCACAGTATATAGTTAATTCATCCTTTGAAAACATTCCTATGCTCACGGACTTAATCATTCTCAGTGCAAAAGCGTTGACAACCTTCAGCCATTTTGCACCGCAGCCTTTAATTAACCTGGATGTGTTCAGTTTAAGGTCGACACCCATTGGCATCAGAAATGCCTTCCAAATTCTTGAAAATCTCGCCCCAAGAGATGGGACCATGACGTCTATAGAGCTGTCTCAAGTGGGTTCATCAAGGACTGTCTACACTGACTTAAAATACCAGCCTAGTATTGGACCGGATTTAACCAAGCGTTTACGCAACATTTGTGTCCGCCATTTTAGCCTGATTGACAGTCACCTCTTCATACTAGAGAGAGATGTATTTGTCAGCGATACCTGGACCCGCTGCCTCCAGAGTGTGGACCTAACCGATAACCCATTGGTGGGTGACATTTTATCTTTCTTGCAGACGCTTCATTCTTTGAAGCATTTAGAAATCTTTCGTACTCGGATGAAACAGCCCTTGATCAAAACTCGGATGAAAAGTCATATTCGACGTCCTGAGCTGTATGACAAAAAGCAGGCAGGGATCCCCCAGCTCACTTCACTCATACATAAGAACGACAAGGAGGAAGAGACACCGCGAACTTGTACAAAGTGCAGGAATTCTCTCAGCCACTTTTCACCCTCCTCTTTTACATTTGACAAAACAGGATTACAAACTTACACCTGGTTTCACATATCGAATTCGGTGAAAGTATTTGAGTTAGTGGGCTTAGGTAAGGGAGCGTCGTTCAAACACAACATCGTCATTAAAGGCGGCCGAAATGTAACGTATATAAATATCGCACATAACTACATTAGCCAAGCTTCTGGCATTCTTCTTGGATTTCCCGCTTTGAAAAAATGCATAGCCAGCCACAACCATTTAGAACACACTTCAGCATCTTTCTTCGATCACTTGCTCAGTCTGGAAGAGTTAGATGTTTCCTACAGCAAGTTTGATCCTCATTTCATGTCAGTTCAGAGCGCCAGACTCTTTCGCTGTCTGAATAATCTGAGGCTTTTGGACATTTCTGGCAACTCTCTAAGCATGCTACAGAAAGGCACGTTCCATTGCAACAACAGATTGGAAGAGCTTTACCTGGCCAATAATCGATTTAACAATGTGCCATTTAGTTTAAAGGATACGCCAAATTTGAGGACATTGGACTTGGGAAACAATTCCATCACACTTCTGGATGTCCAATTAACTCATGAAATGGAGAGGATGGCCGAGCGGGCAGAAGGTTTCCGACTGTATTTAGGAGGAAATATTCTGGCCTGTGGGTGCAACAACATACATTTTCTTGACTGGCTGCAGACAACCAAGGTGGCCCTCGATCAAGACAGGAATTATACGTGTGTAACTGATGCAGGTAATTTGGGGTATACGGGTGACTTCAGCGATCTAATTTCCATGAGACGAAAATGTATTGGAGAAAGGGCATTTTCAGTATCGGTGATGCTGTTTTTGATCAGTTTTATCGGATATTTGGGAACTTTTCTAATTTGGAAAAATAAAATTTTCATCATTTATAAAATGAGGTCAATTCTTGGCAGATGGGCATTCCCATCCAAGAACGAAGAAGATTATAACATCGGTGTATTCATAGGTTACGCAGAGAATGATTACAACTTCCCCTGTTTTATTCTTCGAGAATACATAGAAGAAAAATTAAGGAAGACTACATATGTGTTCCACCGGGATATGATGCCTGCTTCAGATGTCGCCAGTTGCATTGTGGACGCCATGAACTCTAGTTGGAGAATAGTGCTGGTCATCAGCGAGGACTTCCTGGATCAAGATGCCTGGGCACATTTCACCTGGAAATCAGCCGTCTTCGCTCAGACACCAGAAAATCCGGCCAGAGTGGTGTTGCTGGTACAACAGACTGTCCAACACCGTCTTCCTCAGGAGCTGTTGCGGGCAGTGTCTGAAGATAACATAATGATACTCCCTACCTGGAATATGACTTATGAAGTGAAAGAAATGTTGAGGACACGCTTATCACAATTCTGAAGCGCTATGTCTCGGTAACGTCATGAACTTGGAAAGCTAGACGGTCAGCCAATGCTCCTTCACTCCGTCACTCAACTTGAAAGAATTTCAAGGCTTGAAACATCAAGAGAAACGAACTTATTATCACGTACATTTTTTATTCTCAAAACACCTTTCTCGCACATCGGAGGGTACTTGATTTATTTAAATATTGATACTTTAATGTAATTTATATAAATTTTATTATATAAGAAGATAGTTTCTTATGATGAACGGAACTCTCACCGACGAACGATAAACTGAAGACGCTGTCACAGATTTTGGGTACCTGGTGGATAAAATTGTCTAATTTAGTAAAATATAAAATGACAATACTTTTTTAATTCACTGGTGATATAGAAAAGTTTGAACCCCAAGGTTTTTTCTGGAGTTGACGATTTTTTTTATCTTCCTTTCGGTGTCAGCAATGACCCAGTTTTGTGTAATTATTTGTTATCGTCGATTTTATCTTTTGCACCGTTTCATTTGATTCATCTTAATATGCACACGGTTTCGATTTTATTTTGTATGTCATTTGATTAATCGTATACACTGTTTTATTTGATTCATTGTATAAAATGTTTCATTTGATAGTTCAAATCTGCATTGATTCGATTCATTATTATGAACAGTTTCATTTAATCCATCTTATACACCGATTTTATCTTTTTATTATTATTATTATTCAGGATGCGTTGGTTCATTTTGGCATTTACTGTTTCATTTTATACAGAATGTTATGTTCCATGAGATTCATTTTACGATATATATAGTTTTATCTTTATTACATACCTAGTATTTCATTTGTTTCATCTTCTACACTGTCTATTTTAATTCATTTAATATACGGTTTCATTTATTCGTCTTATGTGCTCTTTCATTTGATTATCTTCTGCACTGTTTCACTTTTGTTTAGTAAGTCATTTGATTAATCGCATACAATATTTCATTCGCTTTATCTACACTCTGTTTCATTTGATTGTTCGAATTTATAATTTAGTTAGATTCATTATTATGTACTATTTCATTTGTTTCTTCTTATCCACAGTTTTTTGTTGTTGTTGTTTTTTGTTGTTGTTGTTGTTGTTGTAGTTGTTTTTGTTTTTATTCAGTATTCTCCGCTTCATTTCATTTTGGCTTGTACTCATTTTATTCAGTACTGTTTCATATGATTCATTTTACGCACCGCTTCAATTTTGTTACGTACGCATTGTCACGAGTGGAGTGAGTGCAATTAAGGGGATTGCTACAGAGCGGGTGTAGAGTAAGAAGGGCTCACAGTAGACAGCAAGTTAAGCGTGCTGTTGTGAGTAGTGGGGGGGGGGGGGGTCTGAAGGAGGCGAAAGCGCTGTATAACTATCACTGCAAGTTAGAAGGTCCTACGGAGCGGACCTGTGAATAAGAGCCCATCGGGCGGACATAAGGGAAGCAGTCGAGAAGACTAGTGAGAGTCTTTCCAGTGATGACTGGTATGTAGAACGTGATTGATTATTATGATTGATGTATTATATTATATTCGCCTATTACCATTGTCATGATTCGGATATTGTTAAAACTCACGCAGAGAGTGAGTTGTTGTTGTTTACCAGGGCCATGAGAAATTGGCTGGTGGCCTTGAACGGTCCTCGCCAAATTATAGTTGGTGAGTAAATAAATGTAAAGTTAAACTGTTAGATTCACGCTTGTCGGCTTTAATGTTCGTGATTAATAAGTAATGGAGTAGGGGTGAAACAAGGTGGGGACAGTTGACATTGTTAAGTATGACTAGACAAGTTTTTGCACGTTAACTGGCTGGTAGAATAGTGCAGACGTATTACTACAGTTAAAATGGTGGGAGGTTTCGACCTATGAGATAGCTGAACTAATTGGGCCAGCGGACTAGCACGCTGGGTAGTTAGATAGTATATAACATCGTGTAACGTTCAGATTAGGTGAATACAGACGAGAGAAGCATCGTTTCGTGAAGTATCTCCGGTTGGCCAGTACCTGAACTGTGTGGTCTGAAGACTAAGAAGTCCTTGCTAACGGACTGACTGAGCTCTAGAAAGAAAGGTCTGAGTGGGCTGACCTTTGAAAGCCCACGCTGCGCTATTTTGATGTTCGCGCCTCTCAGTAGGCGTGAGCAATGGTAATATATCTTAATTATTCAAGTATAATAGAGATCGGAGATAGAGAGAGAACTACAGCCTCATAGGAAGACTAAGGAAACCCCAGCTGGCACTCGACCACGAGTGTCCTGTATGATAGATCTATTGCCATAGTATGATTGGAATAATATAGCACATTGTTGATGAATTGAATAGTGATTGTGCATAAAATATAGTCTTTTGGCAACTGCTTAAATTACCTACAAGCCGAAGAGTGCTTCTGTAGGCTTTGAACGTACTGGGCTCTCCTAACATTTAAGCCCATATGATTTATGGAGAGTTTGCCTGGCGACTGGCCAGTGGCGACTCAACTGTCACTTTAAATTGATATCCAGTTTCGTATAATATACCTATTTACTATTGATTGCAGTACCTCCATAGTTACATGAATATCATTGGTTAAGTTATTAATTAGAGTTTTTGGTTTGAATATATACCTCTATTGTCTTTTGTTTTGTTATTAATATTTATGTAAACTATGGCCTGACCGGCCTGACATATATACGCTCTAGTTATTTAGTACTTTTCTTGTGTGGTTGTGTCCGAGTGTGAGTTAGCTGCCTCTCGTGCAGTCGTAACATCCCCAAGACCCTAACTCTGCTCGTGACATCTGGAGGGGACCCCACTGACATCTGAAGAGGACCCGTCACCTTCTGACATCTAGAGAACACTACTATCATCGGAAGAGGACCCCGTCAACAGCTGCAGGTCTACCACTCTAAGACTCCACTGTTATTTATGTAATTTTTGTAGTTTATAGTTTTGTATACTGCTGATTTTTTTGTTTGTTTCTCCCCCACATGTCTGGCATGTCCTCTCGTCATTGATCCTGGGACCACTACGAGGGACTGACAGCTAGCATCAGGAAAAGACAAGACCAGCGCTGTGGACCAAAGGAAAGAGCCAGTCCATTTTGCCCAGTTAAGTGAACCATCTGTATTTGTCTTCGTTTGAGGGGTTCGTCGTTCCAGCTCCCCTACTTTTGACAGGCATTATTTTTTTCTTTTGTGTTAGATTAGATAGGCGGGTGGTTGGAAGGGATCGAGACTTAGCATACCTCTTTTTGCCAGACTAGCAGATCTAGATGGCGTTTAAAACGGATAGGAGATACGCTTTGCCTTGAATAGTTCTGTAGGGACCTGTTATTCGTATAGATTGTTAGCGCTCTATCTTCCTCGTACTTATAGGAAGACGTCTCTCTTGTGCTTTTCTTACCTTTCTGTACATAGTTTCAGGTTAGTCGGGTCTGTTGTCGTTCGTGATTTCTGTTAGTTTAGCGTCTTATTGTAATTTATCGTTCGTTCTGTTCCTCTTGCGTCTTGTTTGTAATGTATTACCTTTTTATATATTCGTTATATAGTATTTATCTTTCTTGGTTACACTTATTTTTTTAATATTTTTTTTGATTACATACTTCCATTGATTCACGTGTTTTGACACGTTGAGCGGGTTTTTAGAGGTAACTTGGCTTGGTGAGAGGGAAAAGTTTTTAAGAATTAACCCTCCTGTGCTGTGGAGTGACAACACTGTTTAAGTGACAACTATTATTGAATTGTTGGAATCCGTGCAGTGAGTACACTGCCAGTTCTTGCTAATTATTAATTTATACCGATCTCGTCTTTAAATTGACGGGCTCCCGAGAGGACAGTATTAGACTGTTTAGGGAGGTGACCTTTTTGTGTAGTGATGAATAGTGAGTATTGGTTTTATTGTCGGCTGATGCCGCCGCCCGAAGGAGCAATGAATTGTCTCAGGGGAAGAGTCTGTATCAGTGTCGAGGTGATATCAATATAAGAGCTATGAGAATTATATATATTGAGGATACTTTTTTTTAGTCGTCTGCGTATGACGTCGACCCGAGGAGAGCAACAATGAGATTGCCTCGTGGGATGGATGATATTGGTATTTTTCGATTATTTGTGAGATGTTTGGCAGTGCTAACGTAGTACACTGCGTATTCGTGTTTTGAGAGATATTTTGCAGTGGTAACAGAGGACACTGCGTGTTCGCGTTTTGAGATATTTTGCAGTGGTAACAGAGGACACTGCGTGTTCGCGTTTTTGAGAGTTTTTTGCAGTGGTAACAGAGGACACTGCGTGGTCGCGTTTTAAGAAGTTTTGGAGAAGTGTGGAGTTGTTTTTTATACAACCGATTATGTCTATGGTTTTCCGCGTTTCGTGGACCATCTAACGTAATACCGATTATGATTGTGACTATCCATGTGGCCAGTGGATGAGTTACCTAAGAACATACCAGATATGGATATTGAATTGAACCGATTATGACTATATTACCGAGATGACTGTGACACTTGACGTGTGCATGGCTTGCGTACGGAAACGGCGCATTAAATTAACTGCTATCGCCTCGTGGCATCTCATCTATACCGGATTGGATGTTGGAAAGATTTAATTATAATGTTATTTGAGATCTAGATTAGTGTTAAATGCGAGAAGCGCTATGTAATTCTTAACTCAAGACGAGGGCTACGCGGATTTTAAACGAGAACATCAGATTAATTTATCTTAAGGACGCTTCTGTTAGTGTTAATTAAGCTTAACTATGCCGAAATTTCTAGTTGTGATGCACCAGAAATTTTGTTCTCCTATTTAGGTCTGTCATATGTACTGGCGTTGGATACTGATTAGCACCTCATTCAGAGACCGAGGGATGGTATCACATATGGTTCACCCATTGTGAACACTTTTCACCTACCCCTGTGCTTTCCTTTGTTCCAACAGCTATTTTACTGACGTCGACCCGTATTTTGGCCACACCAGACGTTGTTGCCCAGGGTCGAGGACGAGAAGATCATGGCAGACCAGGAGTCCAGATCCACTAATGCCATCGATGCTACTATAGTTATCTTTTCTTGAGTATTATTCATTGTATGTATGCATTCCTGATGACATTCGCGCAGGATCAGTGTTGTACTCTAAAATTTTAGAGTTATGATTGTTAATGTCTACCTATTTAGAGGTAAGATTTAATCCTCAGAGAGATATATACTTTTGGACGGAGCCTTAAGATTTTCATGAAGTTTTGTCCATCAATGATACCCGTCCTGTAGGTTTTTTTCAACTTTAGTACTAGTCTTAGTTATTACCTAGTATTCTTAGTTAAGTTAACCTTTCGAGCAATTTCTCGACTCATGCCTTCCCTTTACGATAATAATTTATATCGTTAAAATTGCAAATTTTAACTGGGGTGGGGGATGTGTCATGATTCGGATATTGTTAAAACTCACGCAGAGAGTGAGTTGTTGTTGTTTACCAGGGCCATGAGAAATTGGCTGGTGGCCTTGAACGGTCCTCGCCAAATTATAGTTGGTGAGTAAATAAATGTAAAGTTAAACTGTTAGATTCACGCTTGTCGGCTTTAATGTTCGTGATTAATAAGTAATGGAGTAGGGGTGAAACAAGGTGGGGACAGTTGACATTGTTAAGTATGACTAGACAAGTTTTTGCACGTTAACTGGCTGGTAGAATAGTGCAGACGTATTACTACAGTTAAAATGGTGGGAGGTTTCGACCTATGAGATAGCTGAACTAATTGGGCCAGCGGACTAGCACGCTGGGTAGTTAGATAGTATATAACATCGTGTAACGTTCAGATTAGGTGAATACAGACGAGAGAAGCATCGTTTCGTGAAGTATCTCCGGTTGGCCAGTACCTGAACTGTGTGGTCTGAAGACTAAGAAGTCCTTGCTAACGGACTGACTGAGCTCTAGAAAGAAAGGTCTGAGTGGGCTGACCTTTGAAAGCCCACGCTGCGCTATTTTGATGTTCGCGCCTCTCAGTAGGCGTGAGCAATGGTAATATATCTTAATTATTCAAGTATAATAGAGATCGGAGATAGAGAGAGAACTACAGCCTCATAGGAAGACTAAGGAAACCCCAGCTGGCACTCGACCACGAGTGTCCTGTATGATAGATCTATTGCCATAGTATGATTGGAATAATATAGCACATTGTTGATGAATTGAATAGTGATTGTGCATAAAATATAGTCTTTTGGCAACTGCTTAAATTACCTACAAGCCGAAGAGTGCTTCTGTAGGCTTTGAACGTACTGGGCTCTCCTAACATTTAAGCCCATATGATTTATGGAGAGTTTGCCTGGCGACTGGCCAGTGGCGACTCAACTGTCACTTTAAATTGATATCCAGTTTCGTATAATATACCTATTTACTATTGATTGCAGTACCTCCATAGTTACATGAATATCATTGGTTAAGTTATTAATTAGAGTTTTTGGTTTGAATATATACCTCTATTGTCTTTTGTTTTGTTATTAATATTTATGTAAACTATGGCCTGACCGGCCTGACATATATACGCTCTAGTTATTTAGTACTTTTCTTGTGTGGTTGTGTCCGAGTGTGAGTTAGCTGCCTCTCGTGCAGTCGTAACATCCCCAAGACCCTAACTCTGCTCGTGACAACCATGATGTAAATAAGTATATGTGAGGAATGTGGAAGTCCTTGGTATTGGATATAGCAATGTGCGCCATGAGCGATAGATGAAAGTGAGTTCATGGATTTGTAGCGCGAGTGAGTAGTGTGTACTCCGATGGAAGTGTGTTACCGTAAGATGTGTGGTGAGTGAAAGGTGAACTAGTGTGTGTACGCTTCATGGATTGTAAGGAGAGGTGGAGTGAATAGAAATGGTAGGGTATTATACCAATGTAATGTTATTCTTGTAGGTGTCGGGGACGGGCCGCAGAGCCACCTCGATGAGCACAGGGGATAGGCCAGCATAGGGCCGGAGGCCACACATAGGCCAGAAGTGAGGCTGTCAGTGCAGGACAGTAGAGGCACATAAAGTCGTGGCAGTCAGGCCACGGACAGGGACGTATATATGAGAGTGAATGAGATACTATATTATTGCCATGATGATGGGCGAGTGAACTGATAAGTTGTATGGCAATAGGAAGGCGATGTTGAGAGACTGCGGTGCCAGTGAATCATTAATGTTAAGACCCTGAGGGGAGAGGCTGAGGCCGAAGTGCCTTTAGGAGTAACTACCGGATTGTGGATCCGAGGGAGAGTGTGTGTGAGAATAAGGCCGTTGTACGGCAGTTCATTTCAATAATACAATGTATGTAATTGCGCTATTATATGTATAATTATGTTTAATAAATGTGTGAGTCTGATGGGTTGTTTTGTTAAGTGTTAAACTTGTTTGTTCGTGATTGTCGTCCTGTCATAAACTATTACATCTCCCAGTCTGGGATTTGTGACACGCATGTTTCGTTTAATTCATATCATGTACTGTTTCATTTGATTCATCTCATGCGCTACTGCATTTGTTTCTTCCTCCCTTGGTCTCGCTTTGACACTTGCAACGTTAGAATAGAGAAATCACTGTTGATCGATTTGCACCGCGAGACACGGGGTGCTTCGCAAAACCATTGTTAGCATGGAGTAGAAAGTAGGTCGCGGCGGTAAACAATACCCGTTTGTACATTTCCACGGGGAGCAAGAGCTTACAACGGCTCCAGATAGTTTCAATCAACCCAAAAATATAAACAAACTGCCGTAAGTAGGTCCGCACGCTGTCCCTGGTGAAGATTGTCCTTTCCAATAGTAAAAACCAAGATTTTGGGTAAAACCCAGCTAGTTGAATGTAGGTCAGCCGTCAAAAAGAGTGGTGAGTGGAGAAGGTGAGGTAACCAACTGGCCATGAGTAAAGCTCGGACTACTCATATCAACTGACTAGTACGAAATGCCATGTTTGTCTCACTAAAGGGTAAGGTTGAGGTCACAGAATTTGGGAAGTTTTGGTAATATTGGTGAAGCCAATTCTCATTACCGCCCTGACCTAATTTCGCGATTTTGGCAAAAGTAATTTCTCTCGAATACATACTCGCTGGTTAGACAAGGCCTTCGACGAACTGCGAGTAAATGAAAATTCACAAGCATTTTTTTTTTTCTATTCCTGGCTTGTTGTGTTTATAACCTTTGTTGGCCTTGTTGTTTTTCGTATAACACACCATCTCAGTGTACCTTATTATTTATAAGTTTAATGTTATTTGCGGGAACAAAGAAAAGATGAAGTGACAGAATTGTAAGCAAAAAAAAAAAAAAAAACGAGAGAAAATGATGATGAATTTAAGACAGGACGTAGTTCAGGGCATGTTAGGTCGATACTGAAATTTCATGCAAACAAGTACTGTACGCTCGTGTATTGTATACGTAAATTGTGTTGTAATATGTACTTGGGTATTGTATGTCACCATTATACTGTATGGATACAGATATTGCTGTAAAATAAAATAAATATTCAGATCACCTTCAAAGTAGTGGCCATGTCTTTTTTTCTTTTTTTTTTACAGCCCAACACAAAATTGATTATAACTTTACATCTGTCACGAGCTGCATGAGCTCTGTTTTTCTGTTAGTCATGGGTTGTCTATTTTGGGAGAATATGAAACGCGTTTAGCTGTTAATCGAGCCACGGATTTCGTGATGAGGGATGTGTGAGTGAAGTTTGTAAACATTAAGTTAACCCTTTGATTTTGGTGTGCGTGTGAGATTTTCTTGTTTACATAGTAGGATTGTAGAAGTTCGAGCGTAGGTTTTTGAGTTGAGTACATATCCTTTTGAGAAAGCAGTTAGGGTTAACTGAAAGACAAACTTGTGTTTGTCGTGGCTAGGTCCTTGATCGTCCAATCGGGAAGGAGACCCTTAGTAACCATTGGGGGGTATAAAAGCTAACACACGTACTAAGATCAGTGGATTCATATTTCGAGCATTTGGCGAAAGGACGAGTCACGGGGGCCTCCTACCTGAGTGGAGATGACAGACAGAAAGATTCGCGCTGTGAGAGACCTGTGCATCAGGCTTAAGTGTGCACACCGCTTACATTGGACTCTCTCGCTCGCAAAACCATCGCGAGTGAGGAAATGGTGAGATCCCTCGTATGTGTTCGTGCCAGGAACTGTGACAGTTTTTCCGTCACACCATTGTGACGAAGAGAAGGACATTGACTATACTTTTACTAGATGTGTAATGAGTTGTTAGATTGTGTTTGAGCTTGAACTATGTTCATTTCCCAGCTGTATACTCCTTAGTGTGGAGCAGCATAGATATTTTGTAAAGTGTATTACTGTGAAAATTATTAATGAGCATTGCTACGCTTTATGAGTCAGTCAATTATCTGATTAGGTGCTATTACTGATTGTATGAAAGCGAGACCGACCAAATTGAATTTGTTTACACCGGTGTCCTTTGGGAACCGTAGTCCTGGATAGGCGCACTTAAAGAGTGCATAGTACAATACCTTTTGTCTTTAGTCTATTTTAGATAGACTTGCTAGAATTTCAGTAGTGGATGACTTTTATGTAATATCTATGATTGTGATTACCGTAAATTATGCAGTCGAATGTTGTATATGATTATATGGCCCGTCAGGCCTGAACACTAGTAATCTGTGTTGCTTAGTTAGTGTGGTATGAATGTTTCGGGTGTGAGTCAACTATATCCACCAAATCCCACTTCTGACAACATCCTAGTGGTCGGATTGGTGGGAGGGATGGATGGATGGATGGATGGATAGGTGGATGGATGGATGGATAGGTATGTGGGTGGGTTAAGATGGATAGGTGGATGGATGGATGGATAGGTATGTGGGTGGGTTAAGATGGGTAGGTGGATGGATGGATGGATAGGTATGTGGGTGGGTTAAGATGGATAGGTGGATGGATGGATGGATAGGTATGTGGGTGGGTTAAGATGGATAGGTGGATGCATGGGTATGTGGGTGGGTTAAGATGGATAGGTGGATGGATGGATGGGTATGTGGGTGGGTTAAGATGGATGGGTGGGTGGGAGAGTTAATATGGATGGGTGGGTGGGTGGGTGGGTGGGTGGATGGATGGATGTGTGGGTCGGTGGGTGGGTGGATGGCTGGCTGGGTGGGTGGGTGGATGGATGGATGAATGGATGGATGGGTAGGTGGATGGATGGATGAAAGGATGGATGGATGGATGGATGGATAACTAGCCTGCTGTTAATATGGGTAACTGTTCTGCACTGCTTAGGGGTATTCAGAATTTATTAGAGCAGGATGCACGCCTGGTCTACTCGAATTTGCATTTTTGTGCAGAAATAGAATGCCATGAGTGAGCAGGTGCCATTAGAAATGTTCATGGCTGAGTGAACAAATGTACAAACAAGCGGTGGCTATTTAGAGATATACTCAAGCGAATCTTGACAATGGAGGAATTATTGACAACGGGATTTCCTTCACGTTAATGGCTGACAGTTTTATTCGAGCGGGCGAACTGATGAATCCGAAAGATTTCAGCTGAAATGTCGGATTTTTTAGAGTACTATTATGAAATGTTACTTTCCAAGGTGATGAGAAGGGATCTTAACCATTACCTGAAAGAGCTCAGAAGGAGAAAGAGAGAGGCAGATAGAATGAGAACGGCAGCGAGAGAAAGAGAGAGAGACAGAGAGAGAAAGAGAAAGAGGCAGAGAGAAAGAGACCGGCAGGGAGACAGGGAGAGAATGGGACAGAGAGAAAGTGGGGGACAGACAGACAGAGAGAAAAAGAGAGACAGAGAGGGACAGAAAAAGAGAGACAGAGAGGGACAGAAAAAGAGAGACAGAGAGAAACAAAGAGGGAAAGAGAAAGACAGAGAAAGAATGAGACACAGAGATCTACAGAGAGAGAGAGACAGACAGACAGACAGACAGAGACAGCGAGACAGAGAGAGAGAAAAAGAGGGACAGAGAGGGACAGAAAGAGAGAGACAGAGAGATAAACAAAGAGAGAAAGAGAAAGACAGAGAAAGAAACACAGAGATCTGCACACAGAGACAGACAGACAGCCAGTCAAACAAAAAGACAGAGAGAAAGACGCACAGACAAACGACGGGATAGCAGAAAGACAGAGAGACAGTAAGAGTGATGCAATGATAGCAACTGGTACATGTCACCATGTTTGAAACGTTACACCAATGTTATGAAATGTTATTGGATGTTTTAACCCTTTCAGTACTGAAAAAACATTGCTACTAACTCTTCACTGCTGCATCAATTACATGTTTTGTTCCTCCATTACTTTCTTTTAAATATAGATCAATAGCATGATTAAGATTCATTATCATTCACCATTAAAAATAACTGAAATACGCGAATCTTAATATAAACTGTACTTGGGAAAATCTAGCTTTCACGGCGTCAGTATTCAAAGGGTTAAAGAGTTTTCTCTGCTGTTTGTATGTTTGTTTGATCTTCTTGTTTTGTTGTTGGCAAAAGGTGGTTATGAACAAACAACTGAGTGAACATTTACTTGCTCTCGTGTCAAATTATACAGGAAGAAATTGGATCATTACTCATGATGATCTCTCCTGAACATTCATTGTATTATTATATGGAAATTAGTGTAAGGGCTGCATCTAGTTACTCAGTCGACACACAGATTATGTAGATCAAGGTAGAAAACACCACGCACAATCGACACACAGATTATGTAGATCTAGGTAGAAAACACCACGCACACTCGGCACACAGATTATGTAGATCTAGGTAGAAAACACCACGCACAATCGACACACAGATTATGTAGATCTAGGTAGAAAACACCACGCACAATCGACACACAGATTATGTAGATCTAGGTAGCAATGAAATGAAAAGAAAGAATAAACTTGATTGACGTAACTGAAATAGGTCCAAGAAAAAATAAACGTGCAAGAAAACGTAAGGACAAGACGAAAGGCTTTGAGGGAATGTGCAGAGAGGAAGCAATGTCATTTGGTTCTTGTGATATTCAGAGGGAGAGGATAAACGAGCAAGGAGGAGGGAGAGAGAGAGACAAACAGAGAGATAGGGAAAGAGAAAGTGAGAGAAAGAAAGAGAGAGAAATAAATAGAGAACGGGGCAGATCTGTGTGTCTGTGAGAGAGAGAGAGAGAGAGAGAGAGACAGAAAGATGTTTGACACAGAGTGGCAGAGAGAGAGTGAGAGACAAGGAAAGAGAGAGATGAGTGAAAGAAAGAAAGAATACAAGAAATGTGACTACAATCAAAGAACCCCACCCCTAAGACTGCTATGTTAGTAGCCACAATCGATTATGTAAATTAGCTGGACTCTTTGTTGTGGCGATATTCAAATTGCTCCAGGGCCCTTAAGTTTCCAGCACCAGCACAGTTACTTGCCCTTGCTTCTTTCGCCGACAACCAATGAATGCTGACCTCAGCTTTAACATCCACCAGGCCACCGTTTTCACTCGATGTGACCAGAGACCTATCATGGCTCTACCTTTAATGTCCAATCTACTTTATTCATTGGCGTTGTTGCTGTAGTAGTCGCCGGTGTTAATAAATTTCTTCTTCTTTTCCTTCTTTCCCTTCTATCGTTTTCTTCATGGCTAAAACAACACAACAACAACAACAACAACAACAACAACAACAACAACAATAATAATAATAATAATGGATGGCATTTATCTAGCGCATATCCATTTAAAATGCTCTATGCGCTTTACAGAAGCAACATGTCAACCACAGAGCAGAATTGAGCGCCTGCGAAGCGCTCAACACACTACACTGCTTCTTTCTCTCTCCCTGTCTCGCTCACTCTCTCTCTCTCTCTCTACCTCTCTCTATCTCATAGCAAATTGTAACGCAGCCTGTTGGGCGCAGTTCACAACTCACAACTCAAATAATATTTGAATATTTATTAATAATAATATATATTTAATAATGAATAATAAATGTTGTTGCTGGTGGGGGGATGATATTGATAAATAAACAACATTCAAAACGACGACAACAACAACATTAACAACGCAGTCCAGGTTTACTGATGACTTTGGCTGTTCTATAAAATCCTGCAGTGATCAGAGAAGTTTATACAAGTCATGTGGGGCGTCCTTGTGTATCTCCACTGCACAGCAAAGGTGTCCAAGCAGATATACATAAGTGAACTGCCTCATGTTATTTGCAACTCCATTGAACAGCATTGTTGTCAGTGTCTGATCCAAAACAGCCATCAGTTTCAACACATAACTCAAATAACTGCTCATTTGTCCTGTTCAATTTGGTACACTTGGATGCATCTTTTTAACATTGCATTAATAATATTATTCAATGCTTGAGTACATTTTGTGTGTGTGTGTGTGTCTGTGTGAACATCCTGTATTGTGTGTGAATACACCGGGTTAATCTTGCTAAGAATTAGACAGCAATGTTATGTATTAGAACAGTATTTGAACTAAGAAGATTGTCACAAATAAGACCGTCCTTGAGTGTTGATGCAGCTGCCCAACTTGCAACTACTTTTATTTTACCTAAACATGATTTTTGCAATTCTCTATCAACGGGTCTTCCAGATGAGAAAATAAACAAATTACACTTGCAGGGAATCACGCAGCTCGTCATGTTAGTAACACTCCAAAACGCAGTGACATAACATCTATTTTAAAACAACTGCAGTGGCTATCAGTTATAGCTACTCCCCAATAGAACAATCATAAATTCCAGGCTTTATGACCGTTCAAACGTTCCCTCTGCTCCATCTCACATTTCAGATCCTGTTTCTATTCATTAACCAACGGGCACGTTAAGCTCAAGTACCAGTAATAATTTCACTAAGCCAGATTATAATTAATGTGGAAACATTCGGACGCCGTTCGTTCTCAGTTTCTGGTCCTAGTTCTCAGGGAAAGCGCGCTATAAATATGTAATATATTATTATTTCAAATTATTATTATGATCATTATTATTGTTATCAAATTATTAATAATATTATAATGATGATGATGATGACGGGTTTTATGAGGGTTGGAAAGAGTTAACTACATCAATGTAAACGTGTTTTTCTTTTCGTCTTAAATTTAGATACATTTTACTTCTACGTCTTGTTAGATACAGTGTTTTGTAAGAGATAGCAACGATGTTTTTGTTTGTTTGGTTGTTTTTTTCTCGGAGAAAGGTGTGTGTGTGGGGGGGGGGGAGGGGGGTTCTTAAGTCATGAAATGTGTAAAGGGGAGGGGGGGGGGTCGTTTTTGTTAAACTTCCTATCGAAGCAAACAAGTGTCCAATTCAAAGACAGCGTACTTTCAGCAAGAAAACAAGGACAGTATTCTTCCAAGCTGACAAACAGAATCATTTCAGGAACAAACAAAAAACAAGAAGCAGAGACAGAAATAATAATCTGTGTCAATCGGACAAATCGTTCATCTCACCAGGTTAGTTTCTATCACCATTATTGGTGACCTAGATCAGAACTCAAAAATCGGACAAATTCGTCATATCTGGAACTGTGTGGGGAATCTCAGCTTGAGGTTGAGGACAAGCCTCTGAAATTTCACAGTGATTATCCTTGACTCACAGGGTATCAGCGCCAGTAGTTTTGCTTAGCCCACGGGCACAATTGTCTTAGGTTCTTCTCTTTTTGTTGTTTTGTTTTTTCTAAATTGTGTCTGAAAATGTTCATACTGCAGAGTGAGAGAGGGAGACAGACAGACAGACAGACAGACGAACAGACAGACAGAGGAAGAGATAGACAGACAGAAGGATTAATACAGAGCTGATAAGATATATAATTACATTAGACAGGAAGACTGACAGACATGCTGATAGATAGATAGATAGATAGATAGATAGATAGATAGATAGATAGATAGATAGATAGATAGATAGATAGATAGATAGATAGATAGATAGATAGATAGATAGATAGATAGATAGATAGATAGATAGATAGATAGATAGATAGGCAGACAGACAGACAGACAGACAGACAGACAGACAGACAGACAGACAGACAGACAGACAGGACAGACAGGACAGACAGACAGACAGACAGATAGATAACTCAAATCTGCTTCAAAGATAAAAATTACTTGACTGGTTTTTTTCGATGATAAAGCAACCATTAAATAAAAATCTTTCACAATTAACTACTGGGTCATCAGAGTTTTAGAAAGGAACAGGTTTTGTATTGCCTTGAATGTCATCAACGCAGTGTTTCTGGACCTGATTCGTTAATCTTCACAGTACCTTTGGCGCTGCTTTATGTTTAGTGAAAAGATGATCTATCTAAGCTTTTATTACTCGAGAACCGAGATCACTTGGCTCTGCATTGCTCCTGTTCTTTTCGGGGATTTTCGTGGACTTGCGGTAACTCTAAGAATTGGGTCAAATCGAAATGAAAATTATTGCGATTGGGTTGAAGTTGAAGTAAGCGGGGCGTTGATAGCGAGAACATTTGTCACCCGTGGCTTCAGTTTAGAAGAAAATTACATCATGAATGAGGATAGAGAGAAGGGACTATTCATTTCTCAGGAATAAAAGGGCAACGGCAAAGTACTTGAAATTGATCCCTCCGACTGAGACATTGTCTGGTGTGGTATCTGGTGTTTGTTTCAGCTGAATTTGCATGATGGCCGTGTTGTCTGAGAAAGTGTTATAATACAAAAGGAAGGGTGTGTCTTAGGTTTGCTTCTGGGAAAAAGACTTTACTGGTTGAACATTGTATAATTTGAGAGTAATGAAACTATCAGAATAAACAGAGTCTTTCAATTTTTGTTGCTGTTGTGGTTTTTTAAACTGTCATTGTGCTTTTATTTGCGAATGATAACTTGTTTTTGGTACCATGTCTAATGGAGCACTTTTCTTTTTAGTTTAATCTGACTCAGAAGGTTATTTAGTAATATACGTGCGCCCATCTGCCTTATACCTTTGCGAGTACTGCCTTGTCGACGGGTTAGATTGGAAGCTACGCCATGCAAGATCTGCAGCATCCATTTCCCAAAGGCATTATTGTTTTACTCCTGCCATGCATACACACGTTCGTCGAAGTTCCATTCTTAAAGACAGACTGAGATTCGCCGATGTCATATCATTGTATTCAGATGCCTGACAAGGTGTTAATCTTCCCGCGCGTATTGCTTCAGACCAATACTAGGCTGCAGAACATAGGATTATGGTAATGTCGACAAAGGTCTGCGCAATGAACACTATGAAGACATATAAGCACAGAAATGGGTTATAGTTATGGTTATGGTCAGTATTTGACTGGTGCCTTGGAATTTTTTGTTGTTGTTGTTTTTGTTGCTTTTTTGTGGACCGGGGGTGCTCCGGTAGAGACAGTTGTCCATAAGACTGTCCTGACCACAACCTTCACCCGCTGAGACAATTGTGCCTACCGGAAACAATACAGTAACTATTTTACGAAGCATTTCCCATAAGAAAAGTAAATGTCACTGTTGTTTCAAGAGAAAATTTGCAGCTACAGAGTCCCCGGGAATTGGCTTAGGGTGACAAAAATACCTCACAGATTTTTGGTGTGTTTTGAGTATGTACGTGTGTGTGTGTGTGTGTGTTTTATTATTTTGTCCATTAGTAAGGTCTTGGGACATTCTCCTGACCTTGTAAACAAAATGGCAAATATTTGACAGAATAACTGCATAAAAGTTTCATGACTTTGTTGTCGTCTGTTCTCGTCTGGGGTGATAACGACAAGATTAGGATGGAGCAACAACTTGGTTAATGGACCGGGAAAAGGTCAGTCATTTTTAGGTTTTTTCTACTGACAACAGCTTTCTGGTTTTAATGGCGCCCTGAGGTACTTCAGATTTGAGTTCTCTGTCTCCTCTCTGACAGAAAGTGAAAAGCTGGAGGGGAAAGACCAGATAATGTTGTTGTGGACCAGAAAGACACAAGGACGAGCGAGACAGCAGTTGTGATCCAAAAAAAAAAGGTGGAGAATTTGTAGAGACTAGAACATTTGGAGCTTGACAGAAACATGAGTGCTGTCTGAACTGCTTTGTGTGAGAAATAGTAGATATAGATCCTTTTCATTTACCGTCCTCCATATCACGTGATTTGCAAATAAAATGGCGGCGTGCCCCACTTGTAGGGCGGAAGCGGTGGACAACAGTCGAACGATGCCATCCTCTTGTTGGGCACCCAACTGTACAAACCTGTTAGGTGCTGGTTCTGGCATAAAAATGCATCTTTGCTTAGACTGTTCACATATTCAGATGCCGTCACTAAGGCAAGTGGAAATTTTTGCTCTACACGGTGCTTTTCGAAGCCGTGCGGCTCCCCGCAAACAACCGTAACGCGGAAGTGAAAAGGGTCTATAGCATGGTTTGTTTTGTTTTGTTTTTTTAAATACGGCTTTTGTTCCACGAGTTGTGGGACTGCTGATTGGACTAGCCTAATGAGCTTGATGACGTTTATGGTCACATGTATTAGATCTATAAATAGACATTGGCTTAAGAATTCCTTAATGAGTTTCAATTAACCTTTGGTTTTCATAGCAGTGCTTTGGTTCTGTTGTTCAATAAGAAAATAATTTGTCAACTGTTTTTTCATCGGTGGAGACAAAATCCTTTTGCCATTTTGTTTTGATCTTGGTGAAGACCAAGTTTGGTAGCCCTTGTGCATAGGTAGAATGCCCACAGTTGGCACTATTTCCATCTCCTACCTGATGTTTGCCTGGACCCGCCCACAACCGTGGCGGAATGCAATACTTACGAACCGAATCTGAGCCAGCTAGACGCTGCCAGTTTGGACAGATAAAAAACAAATCTCTGAAATAAATAGAGAAAATACTTATTATATATGACATAAGTGGAGCCGGGAAGACTATGGACGTATAACATTTCCTGACATTGTGGCCCTTGCATGCACCTCAAGTTTCTACACAGCACAGGGGCTCAGACAGATTTAGGGAAGGATTGCCGAGTCCGGCTTACACCAGAAAGCGCACTAAAGACTTAGAAAATGTATTAAAATGATCAACTTGAAAGATCCCCAATCCCAAAACTATTGTCAAACCTGCAGACAGAAGAGAAAAGGAGCTACTTCTAATCTCTGTCCTGCTCTAGATACCCCAACAATCGTGCATGAATCTGCTTTACTGCACATCGTACGAAATTTATTGCATGCTAGTTTTCATTCTTTGAGACACTAAAACGCATATTGGATGAACAAGTAAAACATTACAAACTCCAAGACATGTACAAAAATCTTGAGGCAAAACGGGAAACAGAACACTCCAGAAGTACAGTATTTAAACATACACGCAGACGCATTAGATTCACTGTATAGGAGTCTTAAAACTCTGCAAGGTGGAGTAGGACTGCTCTTATCTGATGTAGCATTCTTTTATAGTGTAGACACTTTTTAAAATAATATCCTCGCTCATAATTTTCAAACATTATTTCTTGAACTTTTAACTTTGTTGTTTTGTTTCAAATTATGTGCAATCAAAATAAGTGGCCATCTGGGACATTATGTCTTGACCCATATTAACTTGAGTATGAAAGTTCTCTGAAGAGTTTTTGTTTTTGTCAAATTGACCATGTTTTGGAGTTCCTCATTACGATCGAATTCTTAACCTCGTTTTTATGAAACTAAATTTGTGCAAATGGGCGCAGAGTAAAGGGAGACTGACTCTGTGTTCGGGTTTGTCTTCTCATCATAAAGTTTGTGTGAACTACGAATAGTACAAGGTTTGGGGTTGTGCGGGAGGGGGTGCAGAAATATGAAGGCCAGCACAGAAAAAACTACCAAGATAATTTCCCCCAGAAGAAACACATCAGCCCCTATTGAAATTCCCGGCTGAGAGAGACCAAATTTAATGGGCTACTTTTCCAAACTTCTAGTTCTATGGTTGTTGCAGCAATAAGTAATGGAACATTACTGTAATTATTTGATGTTGTTATTTTCATACTTTTTATTTTTCTTTCTTTTTTTATATACTAGTGTATGGACCCATTCAAAGAACGGGTTGCAAACAACACGCACAATCAGCACCCAGATTATGTAGATCTAGGAAGAAAACAACTCACAACTGGCACTGTAACACCCGCATGGCCCGTACCGTGCATAAGGCAGACGGCACAGAAACTCATGCCTTCAAACTTTGAAAAGCAACCGGAAATTTAAAGTCGAAACAAAACAAAGGGAGGAAGGAGGCAACCATTGTTGAGGAGAAAGCATTATTCGATGTACTCTCTCTCTCTCTCTCTCTCTCTGTCGCGAATGTGGTTTATAGCAAACGACTGCAATTCAAGAGGAAAACACACACTCGGCGAATACACTAACTTTCCTACTGGAATTAATTAAACAACTCAAATGAAATAGTTTTGTCAGGCCTGTAGGGCCACAATAATGTATTGACTTAGCTAAATAAAGATAACATATATATATATGAAGGCAATCACTGAAGGCCTTTGCCATTGATGTGAGTGAGTGGGAAAAGCTCTCGCTTGATCGTGCAAATTGGAGGGCGGCCCTTACCAGAGGCAGCAAAGCATGGGAAGCTGACAGAGTCCAGCAGACTATCAAAAAAAGAGAACGGCGCAAGAAAAGGCCCATTGGTACTGAACCAACGGAGCACTCTTGTCATTTATGCGGAAGGGTCTGCAGGGCAAAAATAGGACTTATCAGTCACATGAGAAGCCATAAGTCATGAAAGAACAGTCTTTCCATTCTGTCCTCTGTGTCCTTTAGTTCTCTTTATTGTCCATGTGTTGAAATTCTCAACAATTTCTGTTCTTTATTCCTCTGGTGTTGTTAAGGTCATCATCATACCTGATGGACGAACTATTATTATATATATGAAATGACTATCAGGGTAACTGCAAAATAAGAATACAATTTTAGAATGGACTAAAAGGTCCTAGTACTGGATCAAATATAACTAATGACTCATAGGATATTTAATACAAATTATAGTCTTCGCTGTCTCAGCACACGCCAACTCAATTGCAATGGCTCAAGTCATATATTATAATACTGGCGCTGCATGGCTGTGACTCTAGGAGTAGACTCCCATACTGCTGGTAACATCTGAATTCTGACATACAATTACAATGCATACCATTTTTCCCTGGCTATCAAGAACCAGGGAATATCAACAAGAGCGTTGGATGGTGGACAAAGTCCGGGTAGCTATTAGCTGGAGCTCGTCATTTCTAGGCTCCTCATATAGATGGACTGCTCTACTGCGTCTCTGTTTCGATCTGGCTCGAAATTAGCCGACCACTTCGCAGTGGATACTTTTCTGCATGTGATAATAGACATAGGTATGGGCTGACTTTTATA
>OZ007574.1:3886238-3968738 GCA_963931925.1 Onchidella celtica | reverse complement strand
ACAATTGGATATTCCACTGATGTTTTCATGATTTTCCAGCACTGGACCAGAGCTGTGACATTTCTATCAATTACTGGCTTCTAATCTATTTCTTTGAATGGATTTAGAGTAACGGTCCGGGCGATAGATCGGGGATAGATTGACGGGCCTAGAGTGGGGACGGGCCTGGCTTGAGAGAAATGGAGCTGGGGGTGGGGGTGGGGGTGGTGGAGGGGGAGATGGGGAGGACAGATGGCTGGGAATAGAAATACTCCCTTACTTTACTTTTCCGATCCAGCAATCTTCTGGGCTTGTGCCCTTCGTCTTGTTGCCATGACATAAAATTGGTAGGTTTGGTTGAGTTAGTTTGTTCCTCAGACTAGAGTGTTTTCAAAGTCTGGATTGGTTGGTAGCAGTGTGGTTCGTACATCACAAAGTGATGGGCAGTCGAAAAGGAGCTGCGATACAGTTTGGTAGGGGTGAGGGCACAGTGAGCACAGGGGTTCCTTCTGGAGGTCATTTCTGTTTAAGTGGTCGTTAAGAGCTATAATTATGTTGTGTGCGTAGGCGGAAAAGCACAGCTTGTTTTCTCCTTTCTAGGGAGTTTAGGCTATCATTTGGTTTAGGTGTTGTATTATAGCGGAATAGAAATACTCCCTAAGATGTACATCAGGAGGAAACTGGCAAGTACAAGGAAATTCTCCCCAAGAACGGCATGACCCCGACAAAATTAAGCAAATAGGCATTTTTTAAACTCATTTTTACTTATGCGAGCCTGATGCACCAGAATCCCTGCATGAACGACGATGTTTGATTTATTTTTAAACACATTTAGTTCATTTAGAGGTATTTAGCACAGGTGTATGTAGGGAAGAAGCTCGTTTAACATTATCTCACGAATTTCCGCCTTTTCTGTCATAATTCTTGACTCTACAACATCAAGGTAATCAGGTGTGAAGGGAGCCTGACAAGGAAGACGTGGCTGGGGGTATTCCTTCCGCTGCTACTTTGCTTGCACAGGTGCAATACCAATTATATTTAAGAGAGTATAATTATATCTTAAGAAACTGCATGATGCTTGCTTCAGTAGGGGTGGCAGTTGTAACGAATGGTATTATATGAGAGGGATTTAAATGTTCTTGAACAAAATAAACGAACACAAGAACTTTGAGCAACTCGCTTGGCATTAAGTTTATTCTCTAAAAATCATAAGGAAAGTTCTTTGATTTCTCGGGGGCCTCAGACGAAGGCTGTTGGCCCCCAGGACTACTCACGAAACACAACTCACTAGGGCCGAGACATAACTAACTTAACTAACGTGTATCTATGGACATTTTATAAGCATGGTCAAACATGTGGGCGAGAACAAGGATGGTCAAGCTGGCCGGAAGGGCCAGGCGTGTGGGCGGAATCTTTATGTAAGATAGCCGCTCCCCTGTGACCTCGGACTTGTAGGGTGTGAGCAAGACCACCCACTGAATGGAAAACCCAATGTGGGAAACTGATATTATAACAATGGGACAAAACTACACAATTCCGTTAAGGCAACTAAGTGTTGTTATTGTACTTTTTTTCTTGACACGGACGATAGAAGAACTTTAACCTTTGTCTACTATGGAAAAATACTCTTTCTCCATCAAAACAACAAACCAAAAGTATTATAATCATAAATCATGACAACTGTCTCCGCCGATGTAGTTCCATCATTCTATATGCTTGCATAAGGTTTGTGGAGGCTTTATTTGTTGTAGTAGTTGTTGTTTTTCTTCCTTTGGCGACTCATGCGTATTTTGCAATTTCTTCCAAAGTCCGCGGAAAAAAAAATGATTTCTTTCAGTTGTCCGGTGCCTGCGCCGAATGTTCTAGATGAGAAAATTTGCTCAGAATTGTACCGGAGGGCCGGAAGAGATTGGGGACGAGAGCACTGACCAGACCTTTCGAAATACTTGAAGTAATTGTATTGCAGTGAGTGACGTCCACTCCGTATCAGACTTGTGAGGTCATGTCTGTGAATTGCAACATGGCAGCAAAGTAGTCTGTATTCTCAAGACCTTGAACACAATCAACCGCCCCCGCGTTAACATACATACAGAGCAGTCTCAACGAGTATCTGGGGGCGAGGGGGGAGGGGGGCTGTCGAACGCAAAGACTCTCGGTCAGAATGTGTGTAGAGGATGAGAAGGTCCATGTCTGCATTTTCTGTCTTCCAAATCAGTTGTCTCTACTTGTCGTGGGCGTTAAGGGCAGACCATTGACCTACATTACTGGTGAATGTGGCAAAGGGGTCATCTGTAAAGTATGTACCCTCGATTTAAGCCATTTTAACCCTCCCTCCAGTTTTTCCTCTCCATGTAAGCTTTTTGCACGCTTGGGGCAACCCCCCCCCCCCCCCTCAGGCTTGAAAAGGGTGAGAGGGTTGTGGAGGTGGAATGGCGAGGATGAGACGGTCGGGAAGGAAGAGAACTAATCCCAGGGGTATACACCAAGACGTACGGCCATTAGAATGGTGAAGGTCCATGACAACGCATTAGTCTTCTCAGTAATCTCCGTGGTTTTTGACAAGGCTGCTAGTATCTGACCGTGCCATTGGTAGCATGATGTTTATAATAATTCTGAAATTTGCTTTGCTGGAAAAAAAAAATAATAAATAAACAGAACCAAACTTTTTAATCCACGACCCTATTTGAAAATCGTACGCAATCTCCCGAGACCCACCTCCCCCCTCCCCCCAATGTGAGGTTTTCGTACGCTGAAGACATCCCACTGCCCCTCATCCTTCCACAACTCTCTCCGAGCGTACCTACATTATAGATGGCAACTTTCTCACATCACCGTCATCGTTTGTTTCAACATAACTTCTGATGGTCAGGTCCACACACAGGACTAATAAACTACACAGCACCATCATGTTTTGATTGATTTGTTCAGTTCATGTTGGTGCATTTTATCTTGTTGCTGTGGAGTTTAAATTTTCTTGCTCACGGCAGGAAAATGACCGTCCTGTGTGCTGCTGATTGTCGTGTGAAGTACCTGAGTCTAGGGCGCAGCGCTAGTTCCAATCCGGGCAAATGTTCAAACAACAACAGATGTGTCAAGATGCATGTCAATTGTAAATTTGGATTATTTGATGATTAAAATTGGTGTTGCGTCTTTCAGTAAGTTTGCAAATGTTATTTAGGATACCATGGTCACTATTGTGGCTTTCGTCTTCTCTACGCCAGTGCTGTTCTGGTTGTTGCTGGAGATGGTACTGATGGTGATGATAATGTCTGTGAGGTCGACGACGAAAATGGTGATGATAATGTCTGTGAGGTCGACGACGAAAATGGTGATGATAATGTCTGTGAGGTCGACGACGAAAATGGTGATGATAATGTCTGTGAGGTCGACGACGAAAATGGTGACGATAATGTCTGTGAGGTCGACGACGAAAATGGTGATGATAATGTCTGTGAGGTCGACGACAAAAATGGTGATGATAATGTCTGTGAGGTCGACGACGAAAATGGTGATGATAATGACGACGACGTGATGATATTCTCTTGTTTGTTTTGTTTGTTTATTGTTGTTGTTGTTGTTTTTAATCCGTTGTTTTTCTGATCTCCAATGAAACTGGTGATCGATCATGCGCTGCCCTTCTGTAATCCCCGCTGTGACATTTGGCAACTTTCTCCTTCATTCTCTTTCAGCAGTAATCCCACAGGATTCTTCTCTCTCTCTCTCTCTCTCTCTCTCTCGCTCTTTCTTTCTCTCTCTCTCTCTCTCTCTCTCTCTCTCTCTCTCTCTCCCTCTCTCTCTCTCTCTCTCTCTTTCTTTCTCTCTCTCTCTCTCTCTCCCTCTCTCTCTCTCTCTCTCCCTCTCTCTCTCTCTCTCTCTCTCTCTCTCTCGCTCTTTCTTTCTCTTTCTTTCTCTCTCTCCCTCTCTCTCTCTCTCTCTCTCTATCTCTCTCACTCTCTTTCTTTCTCTCTCTCTCTCTCTCTCTTTCTTTCTCTCTCTCTCTTTCTCTTTCTCTCTCTCTCTCTCTCTCTGTTGCAGTGAATAAAAGCGTTATCGTTTCATTGCCCTAATGTATTCTCTTTCACTGGATTTTTTTTTTCTTCTGATCCATGTTGGATAAAGCTGTTCTTTTTCTCTTTCCAATTTTTCCTTAATTTTGTGCTTTTGTTTGATCTGTTTAATGTCCAAAAGGTTCATTTTATTTGTGTAGCTGTATGACCTTCTGTTCGCCGCAATATTTATGCATGTTGGTGGTTTGTATTCCTATCTTCCAGTAGTCTTTGGATGTTTATTTGAGTGTAATTTTTGGCATTTCTGTTGTTTTTTTTTCTCCCTTCCAAATACAGAGTTGAAATAATCAACGTAACATGCATTGGGAGGGCTGTTACATAAACAAATAGAAAATGGAATTACCGTAGTGCGTGTATATGCTCACTCGACGGAGTTCTAGAGCTGCCAGCTGAGCAAAGGGTTCATTCATAAAGTATTTGAGCTCTCAGGGGAGGGAGAGCGGTGGGGGACGGAGAATTGCCCCCAGCCAGTGAAAAGTACCCTCGGAGCAAAGTTGGAAGGGGGGTGGGTCTGGGAAGCGCACACACGCTTTCTAGTAATGGTAATGATTGTTTTTATAGGTTCGCTATTGGGTATTGTATTTTCCTGAACGTTCGCTGTTGGATTGCACGACTGTAGCATCTGCGGGCTACCCCTTGCCCTCCCCCGGTTTTGTTGTTGTGCTGGTGGCTGAGCATGTGTCCACTACTTTTTTCATTTTATTGTTGACTGTACTCCGTGACCTGACCTTCTTTTCTAGTGAGTAGTTTTTTTTCCTCGCTCGCTTGTTGTCAGGTGTTTTGACTCGTTCAGTAAATATTAGTATGTTCCCGAACATTCGATAACACTGTGGAGAAGGATGTTTACGCCAGATTTGGCCTTGAGTGATGTAACCTGATGACGTATTGATGCGTGATTGGTTAGTTTGTGCGAGGGCAAAGGTAACGTTTATTTCGGGAACTTTCTGTAGGAATGTTTATATATATAGACCTGTGTGAGTGGTTGAGGGGGTGAGTAAGTGAGTTTCCTTTTGTGTGGCGTAGATATTTAGTTTCGCTGGTGTCTTCCTAGTAATTTGTTGTTCACTATACAGTTATTAAACTTTAGTATTATTTAATCTATCGTCGGATCTCGTGTTTATTTATTTTACAGCTGTAATAGTTTCGTTTTCTAAAGGGTTGTAGTTAGATCAACTAACTCCCCCCTACTATAACGTGCTAGAACAACCTCAGCTGTTACATATTGGGGGCTCGTCCGGGATCCGACCATATTCGAACGGACCAGATCTAAATTACTAGATTTATTTACATAGTTTACAGTAGAATATCATCGACAAGCTATCTACAACATGTCGGAGGTTATTGGAAGGCTTAGCCAGGAAGCGGACGCTATGGAGCTCACTGGGCAGGAGAGACGGGACTACCTCCGTGAAGGCCTAGAAAGAGAAAGACAGCTGGAGGCTGAACGACAGGCTCATGAGAAGGAGGCTGAACGACAAGAGAAGGAGGCTGAACGACAAGAGAAGGAGGCTGAACGACAAGAGAAGGAGGCTGAACGACAGCTGGAAAGGGAAAAGATGAACCACGAGTTGGAGATAGAGAGGATGCGCCAGCAACGTGGAGGCAACGACTCAGCGCAGAAGACCGACGACCACGCCAGTTCCAAGAGACCCAAGCTACCTGCATTTCAGGACAAGAAGGACGATCTGGATAGCTGGTTGCTGCGGTTTGAGAGGTTTGCCGAGACAGCTGAATGGCCCAGATCCACCTGGACGACATCACTGTCTGCCCTGCTGACCGGGAGAGCTTTGGAGTGCTTCTGCAGACTACCGATCGACGAAGCCAAGGACTACGACAAGGTCAAGGAAGCGTTGCAGAAGAGGTACAACCTGTCAGAGGACGGATACAGACTCATGTTCAGACAAGGTAAGCCTGAAGATGGAGAAGATGTTGGAATGTTTTTGACCAGGATCAAGACCTATCTAGAGAGGTGGATAAAGCTGTCGAAGACGGAGGAGACCTACGAAGGAGTGAGAGATCTATTCGTCAGAGAGCAATTCATGGATGCCTGCCCACCAGACCTTGCAACCCATGTGAGGGAGAGGAAACCAAAGACGCTACAGGACATCGCAGATTCAGCGGAGGCGTACCTGGTAGCGAGGAACCGGACGCTCAGCGGGAGCGCCAGACTGCAGAGCCGGCCAGTGCGACAGAGGCCCAACGGAGACAGAAGCCCACAGGTCTGCCATAGGTGCCAGAGGCCGGGACACAAGGCGACGGAGTGTCGTGCAAAGTTAAACGACAAAGGTGAGTTGAAATGTTACCTTTGTGGAAAGCCAGGCCACGTTCGGAGGATGTGTCCAGCCCAGAAGGATATGGGACGAGGCAAGCCGAACAAGGCGGCGGCGGCCGTAGTTATAGCGGCGGACGAGTCGTCAAGACAAGATGTGACGACGGCTGACACCAGCATCAACGTTCAAGCGGTAATGAAGGACGGGAAGCTACAGTTAGCGGTGCCTGTTACGTGCGGAGGATGCAGTGACGGAAGGACCGTGGAGAAACTGAAGTTACCAGTGATGAAGGGCTTGATTGGAAATCGAGCGGTAGATGTCCTAAGAGATACCGGCTGTGAAGGTGTAGTGGTGCGGCGAGCACTGGTGGACGACGGACAGCTCACCGGTGGGAAGAAACTTATCGCGAGGATCGATAACTCCTTGCTAGCGGCGGAGGAAGCCGTTATCGACGTGAAGACGCCTTACCTGACGGGCAAAGTGACGGCGCTGTGTCTCCCGGAGACCATCTGCGACCTAGTAGTCGGGAACGTGGACGGAGCGAAGGATCCGTACGACCCTGATACTGAGGTGATGGTAGGAGCGGTGACCACGAGGGCCCAGGAGAAGAGGAAGGACCGGTCTACGTCGCTGAAGGTGCCGAGGGCAGAACGGCACGCGGGAGTGGATAGAGAGGAACTTATCCGACTCCAAGAAGAAGACGAAGTCATTAGGAAGTTAGAGCAGAAGAAGATCCCAACTAATAGAGGCAATAAATCTGTTCATTTTGAGAAACATGGAGGAGTACTGTACCGGATCTACAAGGACCTGAGACAGGCGACGGTTATAAGGCAAGTGGTACTACCCGAGAAACTGAGAGAGTATGTACTGAGTGTAGCCCACGACTCGATCGTCGGAGGACACCTCGGCGTGAAGAAAACCAAAGACAGAGTTATGAGCAATTTTTATTGGCCTGGAATTGAAGGTGACGTCGCGAGATACTGCCGCTCATGCGACATATGCCAGAGGACAGTGAACAAAGGAGCGACACCAAAGGTGCACCTGCAGAGTATGCCATTAGTGGACGTACCATTTAGGCGAGTGGCCGTGGACTTAGTAGGACCTATCGACCCCCCAAGTGAAGGTGGACATCGGTATATCCTGGTGTACATAGACTACGCTACTCGTTACCCCGAAGCCACACCCTTGAAGAAGATCGACGCAGAAACGGTAGCAGAAGCCTTAGTGAACATCTACAGCCGTTTGGGTGTGCCCGAAGAGATCTTGTCGGACCAAGGGACCCAGTTTATGTCAGATGTCATGAAGGAAACGAATAGACTACTGGGAATTCGACAGTCGACCACTACAGTCTACCACCCTATGTGCAACGGGTTGGTGGAGCGATTCAACGGCACACTGAAGAAAACATTGAGACGACTGTGCGCAGAGCAACCCAAGCAGTGGCACAGATACATCAACCCGCTGCTCTTCGCATATCGTGAAGTTCCCCAAGAGTCGACCAAGTTTGCCCCATTCGAGTTGCTGTATGGGAGAACTGTGAGAGGACCAATGCACATCTTACGACAACTATGGACCAAGGACGTAGAGGAGCCGGAAACGAAGACCAGTTACCAGTACGTCATGGAACTACGTGAGAGGCTGGAGGACACATGGAAGTTAGCGACGGAAGAACTCTCCAAGGCTCAAGGTAGACAGAAGACCTACTACGACCGGAAGGCGCGAGAGAGGAAGTTCCGCCCCGGAGATGAAGTGTTGGTGCTACTGCCGACGAACACTAACAAGCTCCTAGTCCAATGGAAGGGACCATATAAGGTAGTCTCAGTTGTCGGTGTTAACGACTATAGAGTCAAGATGGGTGCAAAAGAAAAGACCTTGCACGCCAACCTCCTCAAGAGATACATTCCAAGGACGTCAAAAGCAGCAGCAGTGGCAATGGAACCGAGACCTGTTGTGACAGAGATGTGTGGGATGGACAACAGTAGGAGAGATACCATGCCTGAACATGTCAACGCCATAAAGGACGGCGGCGGTGATAGTGCTGAGACTGTGCTGGCAGAGGACGACCTGATAGACAAGAGTCAACCCGTGGAGTCAGCTAGCATGACAGTCATCGAGGACTGCGACCTGGAAGGCGACAACGGTGGAACGACGGAAGACCTTGCCGACCTAGGAAGCTGGGACCAGAAGGAAAGCTACAGAGATGTCCAGTATGGAACGCAACTGACATCGGAACAACGTCAAGAACTCTGCGATGTGGTGAAGAATTACCAGCACGTCTTCACCAATCTCCCTGGATGCTGCCAGTTGGGTGAACATCGCATCGACCTGACGACAGAAGTACCAGTTCGTCAACGACCATACCCGGTGCCCTACGCTATGCGCGACTCATTGAAGGAGGAGCTTAGCACCATGGAACGGCTGAGCATCATTCGAAGGAGCTCATCAGCTTATGCTTCACCTATTGTTGTCGTCAAGAAGAAGGACGGATCCAACCGAGTCTGCATCGACTACAGGAGGTTAAACCAGATCACAGTATTCGACCCTCATCCGACAGCAGCCCATCAGAAGTGTTTCAGAGTCTCTCGAGAGGAAAATTATTCTCTCGGATTGACCTGAGCAAGGGATACTGGCAAGTGAAAGTTCGAGAGCAAGACATTCCCAAGACGGCGTTCGTCACCATGGGCGAACACTATGAATTCATTCGGATGCCTTTTGGGATGATGAACTCAGGAGCCACACTGAACAGGATCGTAAAGCCATTGATCCGTGGAATGAACAATGTGACAGCATATGTGGACGACCTGCTGATTCATACAGAGACATTCGACGAGCATGTGAAGACTCTCAAGGACTTACTGCAGAGGATGGACCAAGCTGGATTAACTGCAAGACCATCGAAGTGTCTGATTGGAACGTCTGAAGTAGACTTTGTTGGACACTTAGTGGGAGAAGGTATGATTGGCCTGTTAGAAGAGAATGTATGTAAGGTACGGGACGCACCCAGACCCACCACTAAGAAGGAAGTGAAAGCATTCTTAGGATTAGTGGGATATTACCATGAATTTATTCCTAACTTTTCAGCGATTGCATCACCATTGTCTGATTTACTTAGAAAGGGTCAGCCCAATATAGTTCAGTGGGATGAAACGCAGGAGAAAGCGTACACCTCTTTGAAGAATGTCATTATCTCCAAACCCGTGTTATGTTTGCCAGATTTTTCCAAAGAGTTTGTCTTAGCAACTGATGCATCAGATCGCGGATTAGGCGCTAGTCTTATGCAGGAACACGAGGGAAAGTTGTACCCTGTGGCATATGCTAGTCGTAAGCTATGGCCTCGTGAGACAAAATATTCGGTCTCAGAGCGCGAATGTTTAGCTATTGTTTGGGCTGTAAAAAAGTTTACTTTGTATTTGTATGGAAAGGAGTTTGTGCTCCAAACTGACCATCGGTCATTAGAGTTTTTGAACTCTGCCAAGTTTGACAGTCCAAAGTTATTACGATGGAGTTTATTTTTACAGTCTTATCGATTCAGGATTCACTACGTAAAAGGCAGAGAAAATGTCTGTGCCGATTTCCTGAGCAGGGTATTTTAAAGTAGTACACTATCAGTGAAATGCATTGTAACCCATACTTTTGCCTACTAGATGAATTGCTAGGACGGCAGTATTGTACCGTAATTGGGGACATAGTTCATCTGTGATTGAATATTGAATTGATGGCTGATAGAGAGTCATGATGTGTTAGTCACATTTTGGTTTTATGCTATGTCATATTAGTTACCAATGGAACTTGGTGTAATTTTTGAAAAATGTAACCCAAATGGGGACTGCGAGCAAGCAGTGTTTGTGTTATATTGCAATGTTGTAACTTGTTTTGACCTAATATGATGAAGGAAGACCCTAATCAGTGGTCGGTATGTATTGGTATTTTTGCCATTGTACGTATGAGTTATACATTTTGGAGATAACCATGTTATGTACAACAAGTTATATGCTATGATTCGTGCACGAAGCATTGTGTAACGATGGGCCATCGTTTCACCTTATATGATTTGTAATAATATCATTGACCATTGTTTCACCACAGTGGTGGCGTTGTGTTATTTTGGCTAGTAGGCCTACTGTTTACTATTGGGAAGCAATGACGGTATTGTATTAGTTATGGTATTAGTGATGCAAAGTACAATGCATTGTATTGTATTTGTGATGACATTCGGGAAGGCACTAAAATTGTTATTAATTGTAGTAGAATTAACAACTACCTTTGTGAGATTGGGAGTGCTATAAGATTATTTCACGATAGTGCAGACGCTGTATAATGTTTTTGGAGTTGAAAGATATTCAACTTAAATTGGGGAGTTGTGTAGCATCTGCGGGCTACCCCTTGCCCTCCCCCGGTTTTGTTGTTGTGCTGGTGGCTGAGCATGTGTCCACTACTTTTTTCATTTTATTGTTGACAACCGCCAGAGTGTACTGTACTCCGTGACCTGACCTTCTTTTCTAGTGAGTAGTTTTTTTTCCTCGCTCGCTTGTTGTCAGGTGTTTTGACTCGTTCAGTAAATATTAGTATGTTCCCGAACATTCGATAACACTGTGGAGAAGGATGTTTACGCCAGATTTGGCCTTGAGTGATGTAACCTGATGACGTATTGATGCGTGATTGGTTAGTTTGTGCGAGGGCAAAGGTAACGTTTATTTCGGGAACTTTCTGTAGGAATGTTTATATATATAGACCTGTGTGAGTGGTTGAGGGGGTGAGTAAGTGAGTTTCCTTTTGTGTGGCGTAGATATTTAGTTTCGCTGGTGTCTTCCTAGTAATTTATTGTTCACTATACAGTTATTAAACTTTAGTATTATTTAATCTATCGTCGGATCTCGTGTTTATTTATTTTACAGCTGTAATAGTTTCGTTTTCTAAAGGGTTGTAGTTAGATCAACTAACTCCCCCCTACTATAACGTGCTAGAACAACCTCAGCTGTTACAACGACAATCAGATTTCTAAAGAAACAGTCAAGTAGTCCATGCAAGATGCATGTGCTTCTTAACCCTATACGGCTCAGTGTACCATATTTCAAATAGGTAATCTGGAGACAAAATGCTCTATCTTTAATACACTTACTCTTCCTATTTTATTGTCAAGTAATATTTCTAATTACATATAGTTTGGCAATAATGTGACTTTATAAAATTCGTGTAGCATATTATTTCAGAAATTTTTGGGATTCGCAATTTTCGTCCGGGCACTACAGGGTTAAAGTCTTCGAACATCAATGGCTTTTCATGGGCATTTGCCATTCTAATGGTCGCACGCTCCCATATGGGCGGAACAGGGCTTGGGGTCAGGAGAGTGAAAAGCGTTCCTGGGGAACAAAGGGGGAGTGGGGGGGGGGGTGAACAATTGCAAAATCGGGCGTGCTTACATTCACAGATGGTCCCCATAGAATATCTACACCAGTCTATCAACGGGCAAAAATAACAGACATGGGTTGATGGCTGGGGTGAGGATGAAACAGAGAAAGAAAAGGTAAAGATAAATTTAGAATTGACAGAAGAGGCCAGGTTTACCATGCATGAAACAGATTTGCAGTTTCGTTGTTGTTTTTCTCTTTTTATTTGAAGTCAGTGTTTGTTGTTTTACAAGGTGTACTGGGCTTGCTTTGGGATTTCCCGTTCTTGGCTGTTATGATCATTTTGGGGAAACCTGAGTTGAAGATTTGATTTTTGTGTTCGGAAGATCCCTGGCCGGGACATCTGCATGCATCTACCTTTTTCTTGTTGCTGTTTTTCTAATTTCTTGCCTTGTGTTGTATTGTTTCTTCTTGTTTCTTTGCCATTCTTCTTCGTCTTCTTCTTAGCCCTCCAAAGGGCAGTGTGTTGGCCGCTAAAGGAGATGTTTACGGGCCCTCAAGAGGACCGTTAAGGCTGGTGCTAAATTAGACAATAAGGAACAGGGGAAAGGACAAGAAAGTCTTCAATGGGTTGGTTGGAAACATGGCGGGAAGGTGGTTATGGCAGTAGTCCTGGATCCGATCAATGTTTCTTTTTTAATTTCTTTTCGTGATCTTTTTAATGTATATTTCACCCCTTCTTGGCGCAGTGATAGTTTGTTTTTATTGTTATATTGTTTTATTTGCCTAGGTTAATATCATTTCCATTACCTGCCTGCACTATACACACACACACACACACACACACACATACACACACACACAAAACCCCCATAACACACCCGCTCACTCACTGCGCAAAGTCCACACTCTGGGTGTGCTAAGTCCAGGAGCCCCAACTGCCGGTTTTCGTCCACCAATTAGTTGGATACTGACGTCACAACATTGAGTTTCGTGAGATCCCACCCGTTGGCTGATGCACCAGGTCTCATTCAAACGCAATGTCGTGACTTCACTGTCGAACTAGTCGGACAACACACAACAGGGCGATCCCCAACGAGGCCAATGGCCACGGTCATTTTACACATTTGTATAATTAATTGTATTTGTGTTTGTATAACTATTTAATCCCATTTGGGATATTTGCCTTTGTACCATTGCAACCCAGTTACAACTGGAGCAGGCACGTCGTCGCCACAGTGCAGCGCCGGTCGGCGGGGTTTGTTTTTGTTTGGAGGGGGGGATGGTAGGGATGAATTTTATTTAATTTTGCCCGGGCTGCGGCCTGTTCGGCCTGCTCTTTACGATTTCCAACTGCCAAGGTATCTTTAACGTGCGCAACCTGCACATGGGCCCTCCGAATTTTTTCATCCTTATCCGAGAAGACTAGGTACTCGATCCTAGCCCCCAACAGGATCAGGGTCACGAAAATATGAGAAAAATCTCAAACTTCCAATATGCCTGCACCGACCGGGTTTTGAACCCGGGACCCTTGGCATGACAGGCGAGCACCTTGCCTCTAGACCAAATTGTCCCCCACATGTGCGCACACGCGGTGATTAAACCCCACCCACACCCATCAGTGCATGAATGTCTATCCCCTCTACTTGTCTATTCAATCATCGAGTCGCCACTCACTTTCTTCCTCCACTGCCGCGCCCCCCACACCCAGAACTCTAACGCTCTGTCCTCCCCACCACCCCATGCTCACGCACGCCAAGAAAGATCGCGCGCGGTAAGCCAGGCTGTCTGTCCTGGTGAGTAACCAGAGCGGCTCTATTACAAGTGTTTCATGAAGGTGAAAAGTGTTGTTGATGGTCTATCATGGAGTAAAGAATACAAGACAATACGCTAGCAGTGAAAATATTATCATAGATATCCTTACAACAGGGTGATTGATGTCATTGTGAGTAAGTTGAATAGACAAAGATTTCTACCGCCTACGGTGTGATGTGTTATTATCTAAATGTATAGTGGTGTTAGAATTTATACAAAAACCCGTGAAAAAGTTTGGAATACAGTTATATTGTTAATATATGAAAATACTGTTTATGTGAACTTTAGGTGAACTAAACTTTTTGTTTTTCTGGCTGGAAAATGTCCAGTATTGTCAATTCAAGTCTAGAAAAGAAAAGAAAAAAGATTGCAAAACTGTTTTGCTGAAAAGACTAAATGAATTACTTTTTCACGGCACAGTCGGTGCAATAATGACATTCTAAAACAATATTATTGTTGTTGTTGTAGTTGTTGTTGTAGTTGTTATTGTTTTGTCTAATTTGTGTAAGTTTTACCATGGCAATTCTGGTGTACATCTTGCGGCAAGCAGCATTACAATGAAGTTATGTTCTAGGATAGGACCATTCGGAGTTAGTTGTAGTTTGTCTCAAACATTTTAGATCTCATAACGGCTGGTATTCCCATACTTTGGTTGTGCTGTAAACTGTCCGCTGTTGTTACTGTTGTGAGCTGTGTTTTGTATGTATTGAGTAGTCGTGGTGGTGGTGGTGTTTATTATTGGTGACCGGACATGGAAAGGAATAATTTTATTTTGTTGTCTTGAGTAGCGTTGTTGTTGTTGTTGTTGTTGTTTTTATTAAATCCAAAAGTGGACTTTGTTCACTCAGAAAGCCTATTATATTGTCATGACTGGAAGCGGTGAAAGAATCAAACTTTAATCCACCTCAAATATATTTGTCGCTTTCCACATGGTGAGCTCAGAACTCGTATCATAAAGAGTTCAAGGAAAAAAAAAGATTTCCTTTGCTAAAGTTATCAAACCCACGCAGAGAAACAGGTTCCTTCAAGTAAAGCCCAAGCTGTGCTGCGTCTTGGCAACCAAAGCAGTGGAAGGTAGAACAAAAGTAATTGAATAAATCTGAATATCCGGTAAAATTACACTGCCACAGGAAAATTCCACCCTTTGTCCTATGTCATTACCTCTATATCATTTTGTATTTCAGTTGCATTCCGTGAAGGGGATCAAAACTAACTTACAAATCATCATCGACGACTTATAACACGGACAGTCAGAATTCAAAAGGTTTCATCTTCTTGTACTTTGAAGGACATAAACTTGATTTTTGCAGTGTTGAGATATAATTCACCGGATTACGCTGGTCCTGTGCACAGGTAAGATGGCTGTGAGGTTTATCTGTATGGGCTTTTATTTTTACCTAGCTCTTTCATCTCTCTTCTTCTTCTTAGTGGTCGTCGAGTTCTTTGCCTCCTCGGGGGCTTTCTGTTGGCCCCCAATTTCTTTGTGGTCGTCTTAAAGCTTTGGTGTTTTATACGTTTCCGGTATGTGTAGGCTATAATTTGTGTGTGCGCTGGCTGGTAGCGATATCACGGCAAATTGGCAACCCCGGGGGGGGGGGGGGTGAGGGGGTGGAGGAGAGGGAAATTGGTGTACTTGACTAGCAACAAAAGGTGATTACAGTCATCAATCTGACAGCTCATCATCATCATCATCATTGCATTAAATATGTCGTTTACCTTTTCCTTTTTAGTCCAAGACTTTGTTTACACAGGCATTCTCATGATGGTGATGAAGATTAAGAACATGCTGGTGGGTACACTCTTGTGGGCGGTTTTGTAATCAGGTACGTCAGCTGACCAAAATAAATGACAGCAACTGGGTGATATGGGGGGGGGGGGAGTGGGGTCCCTTTTGAGGTACACACCCCTAATAAAAGACATTCAAAAGAGCGCTTATTTTGAGGAGCTTGTGTAATAAAGAAGGCTAGATTTGTGTCGCGGTATCCTCAAGAACCATTAAACTACCAGGAGGATTAATGTATTTTGTATTTTGTATAACTCTTTAATCCCATTTGGGAAATTTGCCTTTGTGCCATTGCAGCCCAGTTACAACTGGAGCAGGCACATCGTCGCCAAAGTGCAGCGCCGGTCGGCATTTTTTTGGTTTGTTTGTTTGTTGTTGTTGTTTTTTTTGGGGGGGGGGGTGAGGGGAAAGGGAGGGAATGGTAGAGATGAATTTGTTATTTTAATTCTGCCCGGGCAAATCCGCCACATTTCCGAGCAGGGACGTTCCGAAAGTGGCGTCCTTAAAGTAACCATTCTGAGTCCTTTTTTAGGTCTCTAAGTAAGGCACCAGGCAGAGAATTCCGTTGCCACACGTTGCATGTCATACTACGTCGGCAGAAGGTCAAAATTTCATGTTCCAATTGCCATTTGCACAAAGTCATCAGCCGCATGCCACACAGCAATAGTTATTCCTTTTTATGACAAAAGCTGCAGGCCTTCCGCCATTAGCCACGCATCACATGTTGGGGATTTTATGGCTTGTGGTAAAGTTTTATTCCTTCATCAGTTCCTCTGATCCAATTTTTAATTATATTAAACGTTTGAAATAATGATGGGAAGAAGTGAGACAAAGTTCCATAATTATTATAGAAACAGTGTCAGATTTCCTTTTCTGTAAGCCTCGGCGAAGCAACAAATCTTATCATCGGTACTATATAATTCTATTTCACGACTTGCCAGTGCTTGGCATGCCACCAGATTTGGCCTACAGACTAAACCACATGAAGTATCAACTTCAACATTTGTCAAAATTGATGTCTAGATCATCAATGGCCATTGATAATTACCGATACTTAGGTGTCGATTTTTCAAAAATATATTTTTTCAATTTCTTTTCGTCCTTGCATAGTCTTCTCTTTCTGTTCTCTTATTATGTCTTTTATTTGGCTGGCTATCAAGAGCGTTCAATTCGGCACACACCTCTTCCCCTAAAAGAAACATCCTGGGCATGGGAAATACTGTTTTAACACACGTTCGATAATATTGTGTGCGATTTCCTGCAAGAAAGGAGTGCATTGTGCCCCGTGATGTACATCCAATATTGGATGTAACCTTTCTGGACCCGATATGATCATCTCTCACATTTTGAGAACAGCAATGGTGTTTGAAGAAGTTATGTGGCTATGTCTTTTTAAAAGTCGTAACTTCTTTATCAAGCCACCTAGTGTTCGGAAAATATGGGCAGATCTGGCTTTATAAAATCTGAGAGGTAAGGGATAAGGTGAGAACATGAGGGGGGGGGGCGAAGATGGGAGGAGGCAGAAGCAGGTTTATCCCGAGCAACTTTGGGTGTTGCAGCTAGTCTTTATAATAAAAAGGGAAGTACGAACTGATTTAGTCATCAAAAAGTCTTATTTCTGCATTGATTCACCATACATTTTCAACACAGTGTACTTTCACATTGAATAACTATGATTCTGTGAATGTCTGGCACAGCCAAGAATTGTAAATATCACCCATTGTCTTCGGGCCGCCCCCGCTCTAAAGGCCTGTTTACACTGGTAGGTTTTAGGAATAGAAAAAAGGAATGGGGGACTGTGTGGGGGGAGAACTCTCCTGGATTTCCGTCTTTTGTTTTCCGATTTCCCCCTTCGAAACGTTGTTTATTTACACTGGTCCGTTTTCTGAATGAGAAACGATGCGCATCGTTTGTTTTGGTCATGTTTCGAAGTGGGAAATCGGAAAACAAAAGATGGAAAGCCAGGAGAGTTCTTCCCACACAGTCCCCCATTCCTTCTTTTTTCTATTCCTAAAACCTACCAGTGTAAGCAGGCCTTAACTTATTGGAAGTTCAAGTAATTCAAAAGAAGGAAACACCTTGACCTACAGAAATGTTGATTATTATTATAATAATCAGTTTTCGTCCAGGTTCTCACCAATGGATTGCAATCCTTGTGCCTGGGACCTTTCAGGCGTGAATCTCCTTGTGCCTGGGACCTTTCAGGCGTGAATCTCCTTGTGCCTGGGACCTTTCAGGCGTGAATCTCCTTGTGCCTGGGACCTTTCAGGCGTGAATCTCGGAAACTTCTTTAACACGAGCAATTAAATCAGTTTTGACACTTGTCTGTCTCTTCTTCTTCTTTTTTCTTCTAATGGTGTTTGGCCTGTTTCCTGTGCACGCAACGGTGCCATTCATTCATTAGCTGCCTCCGCGTTTAATGATAAAGCGATTGCTAGGAATCTCCTTGGGATGTTCAGAAAAAAGAAAGAAAAAAAACGCCCCATGTGGGACTTTGCGGCTTTTTTCGTTTTTGATTTTATTTGGAGCACATTTTAACTTTATACCAGGCCCTAGTTTGTCACCCCATAGAGTGTCACGAGTGGAGTGAGTGCAATTAAGGGGATTGCTACAGAGCGGGTGTAGAGTAAGAAGGGCTCACAGTAGACAAGTAAGTTAAGCGTGCTGTTGTGAGTAGTGGGGGGGGTCTGAATGAGGCGAAAGCGCTATATTACTATCACTGCAAGTTAGAAGGTCCTACGGAACGGACCTGTGAATAAGAGCCCATCGGGCAGACATAAGGGGAGCAGTCGAGAAGACTAGTGAGAGAGTCTTTCCAGTGATGACTGGTATGTAGAACGTTGATTGATTATTATGATTGATGTATTATATTATATTCGTCTATTACCATGATGTAAATAAGTATATGTGAGGAATGTGGAAGTCCTTGATATTGGATATAGCAATGTGCGCCATGAGCGATAGATGAAAGTGAGTTCATGGATTTGTAGCGCGAGTGAGTAGTGTGTACTCCGATGGAGGTGTGTTACCGTAAGATGTGTGGTGAGTGAAAGGTGAACTAGTGTGTGTACGCTTCATGGGTTGTAAGGAGAGGTGGAGTGAATAGAAATGGTAGGGTATTATACCAATGTAATGTTATTCTTGTAGGTGTCGAGGACGGGCCGCAGAGCCACCTCGATGAGCACAGGGGATAGGCCAGCATAGGGCCGGAGGCCACACATAGGCCAGAAGTGAGGCTGTCAGTGCAGGACAGTAGAGGCACATAAAGTCGTGGCAGTCAGGCCACGGACAGGGACGTAGATATGAGCGTGAATGTGATAATGCACTATTGCCATGTTGAGGGGCTAGTGAACTAATAATGTACTATTGAAATGATAATGTCTATTGAAATGATAATGTGTTATTGCCCTGCTGAGGTGCTAGGGGAGTGCTAAGGTGTATGACAATAGGAAGGTGATATTGAGAGACTGCGGTGCCAGTAAATTATTAATGTGCTATTAAGACCCTGAGGGGAGAGGCTGAGGCCGAAGTGCCTTTAGGAGTAACTACCGGATTGTGGATCCGAGGGAGAGGGTGTGTGAGAATAAGGCCGTTGTACGGCAGTTGATTTCAATAATATAATGTATGTAATTGCGCTATTATCTGTATAATTATGTTTAATAAATGTGTGAGTCTGATGGATTGTTCTGTTAAGTGTTAACTTGTTTGTTCGTGATTGTTGTCCTGTCATAACTTATTACATCTCCCAGTCTGGGATTTGTGACATAGAGTTTCCCAGATTTTACAAAATATTTCACCCTCGACACTCCCATTCCCCCCCCCCCTCGCTTTTTTTCAGTCCCCTTTTTGGTCAGGAAACTATAATTGCTGAGGAAGCAGGAATGAGCTGGGATGCTGGTGGTTGAAACAAGACACACGCAAAAAAAAAATAATTGATTCTGCAGCGAACTTAACACTGAGCATGATTGTGTAGACTGAGCAAATCGATAATTATATAGCTGGAGCTAGTAAGTAGAATGTAGATGGAGCCAGTCGATATGTAAATGGGGCCAATCGATATGTAGATGGAGCTAATCAATATGTAGATGGAGCCAATCGATATTTAGATGGAGCCAATCGATATGTAGATGGCGCAAATCGATAAGTAATAACTTATGTGGACGGAGCCAAACCATACTTACAGATTGAGTCAATGTTAGTATGCACTGTTTACTATTGATCCAAAATCGCTGCAACGGATGAGCCAAAGTGGATTAATGTAAATTGATTTTTCGAAAGTTCACGGTCAGTTTGAATGTAATCATTGAGCATGGAAAAGACATTACATTTTACGGCTGAAAGCTGAAGTGGATTCATATATAAATTTCTCGACAATCTGTTGTTAAATCTGAAATAAGAAACAGTAAGAAACAACAAAGAAAGTAGCCCGGACGGCAAGGAGATGAAATGAAAGAAAGAAGGAAGAAGATGCCCATAAGGGAGCCTTTTTGAGGGCTGAGAAAGCCAAAGGACGGGAACGACAACAACAACAACAACAACAACAGCCAACAAGAAAAAGCAAACAAGAAAAAGGAGGCGTAAATTCCAACGGCAGTGAAACCTCCGGAAATAAAGATCTCTACACAGTTGTTAAACCTGCTTGTTTTGTACAATAGCAGTTTGAAGAGTTGTGTAAAACCTGGGGCAAAATGCACACAACACTACATCACAAACAAGTATCTCGAAACGTTTATTTAAGCAATTGGTATGACACTTACACATAATAAAATTAGGAGTGACAGAACCACTTTCATGACAAACCTCAAAATCGGCAAATGTCGCACACAAACATCTATATAAAAAAAACAGCAAGGAAAAAAAATTCACTGCTGCGAGGAAGAAATGCCCAGACCTGAAAAAATTACATGTGAAAGATAGTTCTTTTTGCTACTATGTCTATTCCTTTGACATGAAAGCGAAGTATCGTAATTTTGTAATAAATGAAAATAGGCCCAAAAACATCGAATAATGCTTTCTCCTCAACAATGATGGCCTCCCTCCTGCCTTTGTTTTGTTTCGACTTTAGTACCGTGCATGTCATAAAAAATTACCAGATCAAGCTTGGCGCGCAGTGTCCTGGCGCGCATGAGTTCTGAAGCAGGACTGCAGATTACTACTTTTATTGTAAAAGAGAGAGAGAGAGTACGTCATCGAATAATGCTTGCCATGCGGGTGTTACTGTGCCAGTTGTGAGTTGTTTTCTTCCTAGATCTACATAATCTGTGTGCTGATTGTGCGTGTTGTTTGCAACCCGTTTTTTGAATGGGTCCTTACACTAGTATTTCAAATAATTATAGGCCCATTGCGAATGACGTCACAGAGTGTTTTTGTTTTGTACTTCCGACACCTAAAATGGCGGGTGGATCAGCTGACGAGTGTAACTTCGAGATATGTCTGAGCGGTTAAAATGCCTGCTGGTTGCACTGCAGTTGACTGTTATGTCAGGGGTGGAAAGGATGGATCCAAGCTGCTCAGATTCCCTATCATCCGTGTAAACAAAGGAAAAGAAGTAAAAGAATTGACCGAACGTCTCCCATGTGCGTGAACACACATGTCATTGTTTACGGTAGTGAACTTTTTTTTTTTTTAGCTCTCCGCCGATTGGTTCGCGACGCCTGAAGTGCTCACAGTGCAAATCAGCTAACGAATCAAAATCAATGCTACCATCGCCGTGGTTATGCGCCGGTCCTGACAACTAAAATGTCCGATATCCGCAATGGGCCTATACCCCTCGATATTTCTGTTGTTCTTCAACTGTTCAACTCTCAGAAATTGTGCACGTAGATTCCGTAATCAGATGCAACTGGCATACCCGTTGTTTCTTGACAGCAGCAATAAATCTCTTTGTCCCTAGTGCGGCAGCTCCGACCATTACCTGTTGAGTTCTTGGGTGACAGGGATTAAAAATTATTTTTTTTTTTAAATAACTTTATTTTGATCATTCAACTGGATGAGACACTTGTGTTAAACCTGTGCCTCCACCTATCTCCTCTCTCTGTTTCTCTCTCTTATGTAGAAAGTTTCCCATGATAATCAATCCTGCTACCAATGCTATGGAGGCCATGCGAGCCAGGGGATTATGCATTCATTTCTGGGCCGGGAAATCGCACTAAATGGAACGCATGCCATAGTCCCCCATAGGATGGGCTTATCAAAAGAAACACACACACACACACAAAAAATATCATTGTATTTTAATTTATATTTTTACAACTTTTTAAAAAATTGATAGAAGCTTGAAAACACACTATCGGTTAAATACAAAAGCCATTGGGTTATTTGACATTTAAGAAAATTAATTTCATAATTTTTAAAAACTGTTACTAGATGAAGTTCCCGGCATTATCCGGGATAAACCTGTGAACCCACCGTTCCATCTCTCCCCCCCCCTCTCTCCCTCTCTCTGTCTCTCTCTCTCTCTCTCTCTCCCTCTCCATCAAATCGCGTGTGCGCACTGCACTATGCACCAAATTGAACGCCAAAAAAGATCTCTTTTATTTGACATTTTTACAATGTGTTTTCAAAGAATTGCATGAAACTTGACTGAACAAACAATAGGTCATTGGAAAAGCCACTAGGTTAGATTAGCTGCCACTTGGCAAAATCGATTTTATAATTTTTCAAAGAATGTTGTTACAAGTACGTACGTCCCCTAAGTTTGTTTTTAGCTGAGGGTACGTATTTTAAAGCCTTTTGTGTTTCCAGAGCTAGAGAGCTCTTTCCGAATTACTCCTAACAATAGCTGTCTTATTATAAAAAAAATAGTGGCGGGAGTAATTCATTGTGGTGCAATTTTGCCCCTTTTTTTTGCTCCACTCTACAGCCTAAATGACAGTTTCAAAAATTATAAAATTAATTTTCTTAAGTGTCAACTAATCCGGCCCAATCGCTTTTGTATCGACCGATTATGTTGATTAAAGTTTCAGGCATTTTGAAATAAAAGTTGTAAAAATGTAAAATACAATGATCTTTGTTTTGGCTCCTTGTAGTAAGCCCACCGCAACGGGCACGATACGCGTTCAATTCTGTGCGCGCAGTTTCCCTACCAGGAAAGAGTGCATAGTGGTCTGGTGCGTACGAAATCTGTAGTGAAACTGTAGAGTATGGGAAGCTTTCTAGACCAAAAAGATAGAACGGTGGGTTCACAGGTTTATCCCGGATAATGCCTGGAACTTCATCCAGTAATTACATGTAATTATTCTTTCAGATTTTCTTTTTGTTCTCCTCCTGTTTGTGTTTGTGTTTGTATTGTGGTTGTTTTGTTGTTGTTGTTGTTTGGTGGAGGGGGCTTGAAAGGGTATGGGGGGGAAGGGGTGGGGGCAGGGTTAGGGATTCGATAAGATTTAAGGGTTGAGGATAAGAACAGGGTTAGGAATAGGCATAATAATTATATATATTATATAGGTCTGGGCTTCTGGCGCGAAACGCTTGGAGTGCGTGCCTACCTGAAACAACAGTCTTTTTCAAACTGTATAGGGTTGAAGAAAAGAAACAAAGCGACGAAAATTGCACGACTAGAATAATAAGATTGCGCGCTGTCCTTTGTGATCGTGATTTTATTTTATTTTTTTTAAAGAGCATCAATTCAAACTTCCTTTGCTGGCTGCAAAGATCAGACGTTCATACAGCGCAAATCACACTTTGCTGGCTGCACAGATCAGACGTTCATACAGCGCAAATCACACTTTGCTGGCTGCACAGATCAGACGTTCATACAGCGCAAATCACACTTCACAGTAAGTAAGGCTAAATTTGTTTCTTTGCCGATATTTTCCATACTAAAGATTGGTAGATTTGGGATAAATTCATTACCATTTGTGAAGTTTCTACAGACATCAAACTTGCCGGCTTTTGAATTCGATCCTGAATATTTTCTGTGCGCAACCATGATATCGACTTATCTGTGGATGATTTTCTGTCTGTGCGTATGTGTGTTTTAATTATTATTTTATGACTTTGTTAAATAAAATACAAGGCGAAAGACTAGAAAAATCAGTCATTTCCGCTGATACTGAAAGGAAAACATTCCACTGCATCTTTCAATGACTGAAACTTCCAAATTTAAGTAGCGATATAACCATCTTGAGTACCCTTGATAATGATAGTAAAGAAAATAGAGTATTTAATGCTGTCAGTGAGTGATATGCATTGTCACAGTCTGAGCTGAGAAATCTAGCAAAACTTGTCATGACTCGTCAATGGCTGTCATATCCCATCAGTGGACTGAAACAGCTCTCTTATCATATATAAAGCATTTTCCCCAAGTAAACTTCAGAAATAATGGTTTTAAATATTTAAAAATTTTGATTCACTGATTTTCCTTTGATTGTACATGTTGTTGTAAAATCAAAATTGTGGATACTATCAGTATCACCTCAAAATGCTTATGACCTTTTTAGTGAGCATTAACATTTATTTGCAGAAAAGGCGTGCATTTCATATCACATTTTATTATATTATGCGTGTAGCATTATTTGACACAAAGTTATTTACATTCAAAGTAGGCATAAAACATGAAATTGTCCCAAAACGGAGGGTGAAAACATACCCCCCCCCACACCCACACACACACACGCGCGCGTGCGCGCGCGACCAGTGATCCAATGATACAAGAATGATAATTTGATGACCTCCAGCGTCGACGCCACAGCCTGATCTTCTGTGTACATCATAAACTAAGTTAGTAGGCACCAACGGGCGTGGGTATAAATGTAGATAATTGTATAACGAATATACCAACGATAACGTGATGCAGAAGATAATGATCATGTTAGTTGTACATCCGATGATTTATGTAACTGTCTGGTGACATTCACTTACATTTACGTTGCTGGCGAAAGTTTACGAGATATGGATATATTTTTGTTATTGAGCACAGATATGCATACTGTACATTATTTTTATGACGAATTTTTCAGCTGGTTTTACAAATTTGGCAACCAATAAGTGTTCTCCTGCCCAGAACCCTATTGCTGTAAGCATGAGGACAACAAATGTTCCTATCAAGTTTGTAGTTCCTACGTAAGAACATTTGGCCAAGAGATGCGGTCAGTTAAAAAAGAAAATGCAGTACACACCCACTGTTATGTTAGCGGTACTGATTTGCCTTGATCTACTCGGTGTTTGGTATAAGTTGCTCTAGCTCCGTGTACATGTCAGTATAATTGTTCCTCTTGGCTCAGTCTACAATCACCGCTAAACATTGCCTGTGTTCCTGTACACAATTATACTAAATCATAGGCAACCAACCACCAAACTCCACCGACCTGCACACAGTGTAGATCTACAGTGGCTGACGGTGGTCAACAACCTGGAACATGTTCATGCCATGTCAAGCAACTTAACCACAAGGGCATGTGGCATATGGCTGGAGGCATTAATTTTGTCTCTCTTGCCGTGGCTAACGGCCAATGGTGAATGACTTTTTGCTTTTTGTATGTGTGGCTGGGAAATTTCGTGTGTCTTCAGATTACAAAAAAATTAACACGTTCATTCCATGTCAAGACGGCGAGAGGCGAACTAGTTTTTCATACTTTTTTATATTTGGGAATTAACTATGGCTTGTGAACTCTCCCCACCGGCATACGGCTATTCCTTTCTGTGTATAACTGTTCTCATTCACTGCAGTGTGTTCTTTAACAAAATGTCATCAAGTGATATATGGTGTTTGGCGTGTGGCAAATGACCTTCTCTGATGTTGGCTAAAGCATGAGCAATCTCACTCACAGTAAAGGCCAGATCTGAAAAATGTGAAGATACAGAAGGCTGGAGACTTTCACCTCATCATGAAGCACTTGTATATATGACATGTTATTTAATTGGATGCTGATTTTTTAAGAACAATTTATTGCCTGATTTGGTGTGTGTGTGTGTGTGTGTGTGTGCGTGTGCGTGTGTGTGTTGAGAAGGGGGTGGGGGTGCATAGTGTGTGGTATATTTATTTTAAAGCTCTAAAACGTCAGGAGCAGGCGAAGAGGATGTATAATGCCAAAATTATGCACACAAAACGATTAACTCGTCTCTCCTGGAAGCCATTTCTGAAGCAATTTGTGCAAATGAAACCGACATACACGTGTGTAGTGTATGTGTGAAGCATGGACGGGGTTTGAGGCGTGGTTGCACAAGGGAACTTGATTCGATCGACTTGATCAAATCCACTTGTATGTGTGTGGTCAGCGTTAGTTTCGTGTCACTGTTGACTGCGCAAAGTGCCAGCGTGTCGCATGCCTAGGCATCTCCGTCCACTCACCAGATTTTTAAAATTTTGATGCGACTGCAAACGCAACAACAGCGCATGTACGAAGGGCAAACCAAAATTTTCCACTTGTACATGAATGAATGGAGATTGTGGGTTGAAATTTTGCACTCACGATAATATTTCTCTGGATAGTCGCCCTGCACAGCTACACACTGCTGCCAACGATGTAAGACCTTGAGACTAGAAGATCCCTTCTTTGTCAGAAACCAGTCTTTCATTTTACTGCTACTTTCGCTGCATCACCATTTTCAAATATGTCTTCCTTTCATGAGCTTTTTCAGTTTTGGGAACATATATCTGATGGAGCCAGATCTGGCGAAAAAGGTGGATGTGGTAAAATTTCAAAGCCACAATTTCTGGCAGTTTCTGCCGTTTTCCTTGAGAAGTGTACGCTGGCCCATTGTCGTGAAGCGGTAACATCAAAGCTCTTTGGGTAACATACCTTTTCAGAAGACCAGCACCTCCTTTCACTTGGAGTGTTCCATCCCCAAGATTAGTGACGGAAATTTCCGAGAATTTTGCATGCACTCTAGTAAGAAGTTGGTGTGCATCCATAGTAAGTTTCAAGACTGTATCTCTATTCATTCAAATTGAGGTGGAAAACTTTTGTTTTGCCCCTCGTATGCGCCAAGCCTAACATTCAGAACATGAAATAAGGTCTCTCTTTCTTCATGTTGCAGAACTCCTTCTGATAAGGAAATCTTTGTCTAACCACCCTAGAAAGAAAGACAACAATATGGAAATGAGAGAGAACTTTATCATGCTGCTCTGCAAACACAGAAATCTGCATGTGATAATCTCAGATAAAACACTCAAATCTCCCAGCGGTCTTGTGGGTTAAGCCAATGAATAGATAGAACTGTGGAGCCGCCGACAATGGCTGTAGCGAACTGGGTAAAGACAATATTATCCAGATTTGTGTGAATTATCAACAAACTTAATGTAGCAATTTCCGGGGTACTTGAACAAGAACCTGTTGATAAGGTGATGCTTTGTGGTTTGGCCTCATAACAAGCAAAAGGTCTTGGCACCTCTCTCGGAACCAGTGTGGATGTTTCAGAAGGGCCTTTCTCGCATTTCGGTGCGCCAAGGAAACAATGTTCAATGTGTCCTTTTCGCTGACAATCAGTACCGCTATGTTAAATTAAAGACAAACTGTGCACCAAAGGTACTAGATCCAATAAGATGAAAAGTTAGCGGGTCTAGGATGCACAGATTTGTTGTTTTTACTCACGGTAGCACGGTAACAAATCTGCATCATTAATTTATCATTCTAATAATAACAAGCATTCCTTTGATGCAGTGCGTCATGGGTCCCGCCCCCCCCCCGTTCAGCGCGCAAACTGTGAGCATGATTTTTTTTGGGAGGCGCAAAGAAGTGATTGTCTCATCTTATTGTATACAGTATCTCTGGGTGCATTATCTATTATTTGAAAACACCAGAAACCCCTTCCTTATGAACAAACTTCAAAACTAGGGAAAAACAGTGGTGTCTATCTATTTTCCAACAAGAAAAATCCAAGAAAAATAAAGGTCAACATCGCTCGTCCATATTATTATTGTCGCTCTCTTTCAACACTCTCGGTGTTCTTCAGTTGCCCGCGTTTTGGCTTTTCAGTTTGGGGTGAGGAATGAGGTTGGTCTTGACCCTTTGTTTAGACATCGATTTTCAACTGCCGGCAAATTTTGAATCAGCGAACTCGAAAAATTTAGCAGTTTTACCTGAGAGGACTAAGAGCTCAGTCCTCCATTTAGGATAAAATATCTAAAATAAAGGGGGAAAAGGGGGGGAAAAAATTAATCTGCGAAGTTTCAGCTGAACTTTCTGTGCGTCATTGTAAGGCCTTTCGGTGTGGAAAGTAATAGAATAACTTCATGGCTTGTGGGTTCATTCTATGCTGCTGATCGGCTGATTATTGGACTGTCCGATCGATTCATTCATTCATTCACTTGTTAGTTTATTTAGTCATTACAAATGCAATAATAATTATGCATCCACGTCGGCTGTGAGAGAATTGGTGTATGAATGAACAATAACACGGAAGGTGCAAGGGACTTGCAGATATAATATATAATAATAATAATAATAATAATATACTACGCATTAGTTGTTGTAGTTCACTTTCTCGCTCTTACTATTTGAATATGAGTTTTGCTGGCATAATTATTCGATAACTACTCACCGGAGACAAGACCTGTTACGTTACGCCAGCAAATGTTCCTATTGAAACTGTTCTAAAATGGGAAGCACGGGGCTCCATGGGGAGGGTTTTCAAATTTAGGTGAGGGGGAGGAGAGGGTTAGCTAAAGGAGTATTTCAGTCACAAGAGGAACTCCAAACGTCTTCTGTTACCTTATTGTACTTTTTGTTACTTTCTATATTTGGGACAAGGTGGTCTAGAGGCAAGATGCTCGCCTCACGTGCCAAGGGTCCCGGGTTCGAAACCCGGGCTGTGCAGGCATGTTGGAAATTGGGATTTTTCTCATATTTTCGTGTCCCTGATCCTTTTAGGGGGCAGGATCGAGTACCTAGTCTTCTCGGATAAGGACGAAAAATTCGGAGGGCCGGTGTGCACGTTGCGCACGTTAAAGATACCTTGGCAGTTGGAAATCGTAAAGAGCAGGCCGTACAGGACGCTGCCCGGGCAAAATTGAAACTAAAAATTAATAGATTAAAATTCAGCAATATTACCTCCCCCCCTCCATATCTCAAACAAACAAAAAAATGTATATAATTCATTATTAATTATTAAAAATAGGGAGAACCCCTAAAAGGCAGACTACACGGAGGAATACACCTCCTGCAACACTGTTGATTTCACGCGTATTGGCCATGTCATTCCAATGGATCAAATCAGCACTGTCGAGAGGGGGAAAGTGCCCCATGGGCTAGGCACTTTCTCCATACCCACAGCCCAGGCATGTAGCACAAAAACTATTTAGCTGCTGACCGTCTGTCAAGAGGAAAAGAGCCAATTATTATTTGCTCAAACGGCCTGTTTATTATTTATCAGCCACTGATCAGAATTTCAAAGTTGCCTATACAGGTGTATGGAAAGGGACAATTTATTGTGAGTTCCTGACAAGTGAATTTTCTGGAGTAATCCAGGGGAGGATGCATTTTTGACATAAGATCTCGAGATATTGTGGGGGAAAAAACGATGAAGCGGAAGTGGTTGGTATTGCTAAAACTGGGTGATTGGTCTGGGAGTTTGGAGACCTTGAGAGACATGATCAGGAAGATTCGAGTTGATGTTCTGTACACGAAAGATGAAGTGAATCATGCTGTCACTGGGGGAGAGGAAGTAATAGCTTTTACATTTTAAAAGTAATCTTCATAATACTTCTATCCCTTTCTTCTCTCTCTCTCTCTCTCTCTCTCTCTCTCTCTCTCTCTCTCTCTCTCTCTCTCTCTCTCTCTCTCTCTCTCGCTTTCTCTTTTTCTTTCTTTCCCTCTCGTTTTTCCCTCTTTCTGTCTCTTCCTTTCTTCCCCCCTCTCTTTCTCTCTCTGACACAGTCTTGCATACTTCATGAATTAATCACTATTGCGCACAGCAACGAATTGGCTAAATTGAAAGGAATGTCGATTACTTCCTTCTCAGTTGAAAACCTGGAGAAAAAGCTGTTAACCACTAATGTGCATCTCTGGATTCGATTACAAACAAATGTTCCCTGGGCAAAAATAAGTAGTGGAACCTGGATATAATTGAATTTTAAAATTTAATTAATCTGTAATGTTGTTGTTGTCGTCGCTGTTGTTGATGATGGTGACCATGTCGTAGTGACGGTTTTAATAGTAAAAAACTACAAAAATCTCTGGCATGCATGGCGTGGGGGGTTGCGGTGACATGAAAAAATCCATTTTCAAAGTATATTTAGTTGTTGCCGTTGTAACTCCTCTTGCAACCGAGAAATTGTTTTATCAATTGGGGAAAAGAGGCATTTCATTTTGTTTCTTTCATTGTCATGTTTCAACTTGTTACGTCTGGATTACCTCTGGCATTAGCACTCTTTACTGCAAGTTGCTCTTTTTATTTTGCATAGAGACTTTGGTTCGCAGGTGAGACGGACGAGAAGAAACACGCGTAAGCCTTTAATTTTGTTCGACGCTGGAGATAGATTACTTCAGATTTACGGCCATCGATAAAGATGATTTATGACATCCTGCAAAGAATATTTTCAAAATATTACAGATGTTTATTGTCTGACTGAGAATATACACGTCACACGCTCTAGGAAAATGCCAAAAAAGTGGTGCATGTTTACTTTAGGACGAACATAATCACGAAGGGGATTCTAACTGCAATGGGAAATGCACCCTCTGGTCCCGCACAAAGTATTTAAAACAATTTCATTGCCCATGTAACTTTCGTCGCGGACTTATTGCCCAACTCATTTTTCATCAATTTACGGGAGAGATTTTCTGAAAACGATGTTTCACAGGTAAATGGTACAAAATGTGAAAAAAAACAATTTGCTTTGTAAAGAAACCATTTGGCTTAAACACACTTTTGACTTATGCAGTTTCGTTTCCCGTCTTTTAGGAGATTAGCTTTCTTTCTGCCGGGTTCCTATTCAGTACAAACTATATAATCGGGCTTGGTGGAGTTGATAAAAGAACAAAGTCTATGCCTAACTTTGAATTAAAACATTTACTTAATGGCGTGATGATGTGTGGTGTGCAGTGTATAGGTCTACATGTTTTATTTTGTTTCTTCTTAGTAGAATGGCACATGAGAACTGTCACAAATCCCAGACTGGGAGATGTAATAATTATAACAGGACAACAATCACGAACGAACACGTATAACACTTAACAGAACAACCCATCAGACTCACACATTTATTAAACATAAGATAAAGATAGAAATGCAATGACATACATTATATTACTTAATTAAACTGCCGTCCACGGCCTTCTTCCCGTAAGCATACTTCCTCGGGTCCACAACCCGGTAATTACTTCTAAAGACACTTCGGCCTCAGCCTCTCCACTCAGGGTCTTAATGACACACTAGTATTCTTTCGCACCACAGTCTCTCAATAGCGCCTCCCTATGGCAATGACACCTTAGCCTCCTATAGTACCTCACGTGGCCATAGCACGTTAATAATTCAATTCACATGAGTATCTCACTCGCACAGTAATACATCCATGTCACAGTAGTACATCTTAATAGCACATTACAATCATATATATACATCCCTGTCTGTGGCCAGACTGCCACGACTCATGTGCTGCGACTGTCCTACACGACAGCGTCCCTCCTGGCCTATGTGTAGCATTCGGCCCTATGCTGGCCTCTCCCCTGTGCTCACCGTAGGCGGCGCTTCGGCCCGACCCCGGCACCTACAAGAATAACATTACATTGGTATAATACCATACCATTTCTATTCACTTCACCCCTCATTACAACTCATGAAGCGTACACACAATAGTCCACCTTCCACTCGCCACACATCCTACGGTAACACACCTCCACCGTAGTACACAATACTCACTCTCGCTACAAATCCATGAACTTAACTTAAATCATGGTCATAGACGAATATAATACATCAATCATAATAATTATCAATCATCGTTCCACCTACCAGTCATCACTGGAAAACACATCCCAACATATCACTCTCAGTCACGTCTGTCCCCTGGGACCTTCTAACTTGCAGTGATAGTAGTACAGCGCTCTCGCCTCATGCAGACCCCCCCACTCACAACATGCACGCTTTTCATTACCCGTGGGCCGTGGGTTAACTTTAGTCTCCCCCCTTCCCCCGTAACTATTGATCCCCGCTCACTCGCTCGTGACAAGAACAGGTACAGTATTTACAAGTTCCGTCTTCACAGAGAGTCATAGAAGCGCAGGAAAAGTCTCACTCAAAAATAAATCAGATCAGTTAATGATCAACCGAAAGGTTCGCTTCTATATCGTCGCTAACATCACACAAGAACTTAAACCGGAGATGTTGAGCACAAAGTGTTTAGTTCTTCTGGGACATTCTAACTTTGAAAACTTCAGCCCTTTCAAAGTGTCTCACTCTCATAATAACAATCCTGAGTTAATGTATAATAAATGGTACAACAGACTGTACATTTGCCGGTCTTTATACACAGCTCTAGTGTTTCTCTACTGAGTCCTCATGACAGGCACAGCATAGAGATAACCCCTTCAAGTATACAGCCCCAAGACATAGTGACTTGAATATGCAGCGTTGCCAGTGAAGACTTTCAAAAATCACAAGAAACTGATTTAAAAGATCCGAAGATGCGGTACAAAATGCCAAGATTTCTTTTTTTCAATGCAAAAAATACACTTAAAATTAACAATTTCGTAATACTCTGAATTAAAGCTAAACAATGACAGTGATTAGCTCGTGAATGACGCGAAAAATCCTCAGAAACAAGCAAACTTAAACTGCCCCTCAGCCCATTAGGCACGATTCGCTTGTTAAGGAGGCAAACGGCACTGGCAGAAAAAAGGCAATTTTTGGGGGACTTTTTTGACAGAGAAATAACAAGAAATACATAAAAGCACCAAAACATCCCAAGATCTTCAAAGAAAATGCCAAGATCTCAACGTAATCACTAAAATCCCAAGCACCGGCAACGCTGTTTGAATATCTAAGTAATAACCTCCCCCACCCCCCTCCCCAAATCTCTCCTTCACCCCCCCCCCCTTTCCGGAGTTTGGGATCTGGGATAGTACTTGTAGCACTGTAGACTCACAACTGCCGGCTCCAGCGTGTAATTTTTGCAGCTGTTCTCGGCATAATTTTCTTTGGTTTCTTGAAAATCACCAGCAGCGAAGGTTTCAGTGTTCAGTGAATGTGATAGTTGAATCCACCCGTGCGCAAACAGTGGTGATACCCTGAAGGGAAACTAGACTGACTTCCTGGGGAGGAGAGAAAAATGGGTTATTGCGTCAGCTTAAACGTTCTTTCCTGTTATTCCCATTTCTCTCGTATTTTTCTCATCATCTCAGTTTTTGGATATTTGTTTTGTTTTCTGTTTGTTCAATGTTGTTGGTTTTTTTAATTTTTTCTACATCTTTTTCGACCATGGTTGTTTTTTCCCCTCGTATTTCTCAGGGATCAGGCAAGAGATTTTCGGTAAAACCGGCATTAGGAACGTCCTCAGACTGATTAATTTCAATTAAATAAATAGTTCTCTGCCAGTCTCTCCAATTCATGCGCCCGACTGGAGTCATGTTAAATTGATTGTCGGAATCGTTACCGGATCAGAATAAGCCCATCAAATGCCACCCTTTAAAAGCTTAGACCAATAACTGCGTACATTAAATATCTGTGACGACCATCATCATCAGCATTAACAGGGCTTTTCTTTTTTTCCAATAATTCCTAATTTTGTTGCTGACAGAAGTACCACCCACGAATGTGTGGATTTTGCAGCTTTCCCTTTTTTAACGCTTGAATTATTTTGTTTCACTTACGTAACCCAATACTCTGATGTTGACCGCGTGGCATTCCCCTCCCTCCTGTGCACGGCTGCCGAGCATGCGTACTCGCAAAGATTTGCTGCAGTTCCATAAAAGAAGAACTGACACCTTTGGCAAGAGGAAACATGAAAGTCCTGGAACTCCCAGCAAAAGCCGAAATGAAATTAAAAAATCATCGAAGCACAAGTTCTGTGATGTGAAGTGAAGCAAACCGATAGACAGTGTTTGGAATTTGGGAACTGACAAGTGTCAAAACTCTGAAGCCAGAGGTTTGGTCAATCAGAGCTGAATCTTAATCAGTTCACATAATAATGACAATATAATCCGAGACACAGCATACCGAGTCGATTCCATTCGCCAGATTCCATCCTTCGATTTGCGGGCGTATCATCTATGTCAGCAATGCAACAATTCCCACCACACCCCCTTCATAACTGAACGAAAAATTCTAGTATCATAGAGCTCTGTGAGTAATACTTACAGTGTTTATACGCGCCCAAGTTGTGGACATATGATAGTGTAAGAAGGAGTGGTCTGTCTCGGATATAATTTTCATATACTCCAATATCAAGGACAGGGAAATCATTGTTTAGTGTCGCAGTTATGGTGGTTAGTGTCAAATCAGTGCGACTATAAAGATTGCCTTCTACATTCCATGACTACGCTTTTGTCCAAGGATTTTTTCTTAAAATTTGAGAACTATAGAAACAGATATACTATACACATAGACAACACCAGTAAAATGGACAGAAAGGGTAGACTCACATGCGTGCAGAGAATATGGAAAGCAGGATTTAGTACGAAGATTCAGTTCATGCAGTTTTATTGCAGCGATGACTGGACTCATGATGTATGGCTGGTCAGTCACCAGACTGCTTATTTCACTTCCTGGGCGGTAACAAAGTTTTACCACTGACTGGCATATTAGAGAAGATTTACTCTCCAGGATTGGGCTCGATCTCATGGGGGCTTTCTAATCAAAGATTCCTCTACTCGATCTCGTCCTGCCATTTCATTTCCAGATGACGTTTTCCTGATTATCTTTGATGTACGGAAACCGGAATGATTTTTCTTCTAATTACATTTCCTAATATGTTTTTGGGCGCACAGCGACAGAGGATGGCATACGATGTGTATTTAAGTAGACATTACGTTCCATTTATCACGCAGTGTCTAGACGAACACGGCACACCAGTGGCTGTACAAGAGTAGAAACAATCGTAGAAATACATCAACCATTACTGTTACTGATCTAAACATTCTGAGACCGACGCTCTTAAATTGGCTTTGGTGGTATTGTGTACTTTTGCGCTAGCATATTTATGACGCAGTTTTACGTAACTATGTCGATCGTTGTGCTCTTAACGACTGTTTATAACGAAGACTTTCTGAAATGCAATGTAAATAATACGTTAGATTACAGATTGTTATCCATTTCCAGATATTTGCTTTGTGGAAAAAAAAATTCTGCTAGATCAATTATTTTTATGTTCACCGTTTGAATGTTCCTCGTGCATTAGGTAATATATCTATGTCGTTTATTTTCTGCTTGATAAACATGACAACCAGATTGAAATCAAAGGTAAACATGATTGTGTTTTGTGTTTTTATTCTTTTGATATAAGAATTTGATGTCTTGTATCGATTTCATGGAATTGTAACCGTGTCATCCGGCGGTACTGGCTGTAAAAGTAAGAACTGTTTATGAATACTGAATGAGTTTTGATTTGACTAAAACGGAGAGGAGAATATAAGATAAGCGACATGTCAGCGGAGGGGAAGAAGCTGTGTAGTGAAGGCAGGAATTTAATGTGAAGATCAGTGAGTGAAAGGAGTGAAAGAACAGAGAAAATGAAGGAAATCGTGAATGAAGACAGGGGAGGAAGAGAATAGTTAAACAGACGCCCAGGAAATATCTCCGAGCCCAAGTTCCAAATATTCATTCAACGCTTCACTTGACAAATCTTCGACAAGAGGGTTAATGTTCTAAGTAAACAGACTGATGAGTGCTCGATAGCAATCCCGTCTTTCTGAATCATATTAATGCACTGTCACAAACGTCCGGTGTCTATACTGAACATTTTGTAGGAACCGGAACTATTCTTACTGATTGGACAGAAACCAAAGTCGTTGCTATTTTAGCTCTTTTGGCATGTTATTTCCTTTTCGCTCTTTTCATTTTCACGAATTCTTTCTCTCGCCGTCTCCTTCCCATCTTCGTTGGCCCTTCCGTTTTCTCGTGACTTCCCTAGCATATTTCCTCCACGCATTTGGAACTTTCTGTTGTTGTTTTTCTTTCAGCATCTCGCGTTTCTACTTCCGTTCAGATTTTTTCTACGATCTTTCATCATAATTGCTGCCACAACAGTTTCAGACATCATCGTCATCATCATCATCATCATCATCACAACTGCGGAAACAACCGTTTCAACAGAACAGCCCAGCATTTTTGCTCACCAACACAGAAAGTCTGCAGTATCGCTGAAGGTTTTGGAACAACGTCAAAATGCGGCAAAAGGAAAAAAAATGTAATTATGTAACAAAGCCGGTTGTTAGAAATAAGCCAAAAAAGGAACGTTACAATCATTCAAGGAAGAAGGAAGGTTGTTTTAATATCAGGTTTCTTTTTAACTGAACACTTTTACTGAAATGGTTCTCACTCACACGCTACACTGTTTTTAAACGTTACTATTTTTGTCTCTTCCCTTTTATCGTGAATTAACTATGACTTATACTTTCATGCACACGAAGCGAAGATTCAAGACGTTTACGGAACAAGACACTTACTCTTGCAGGACTTTGGGCATTAATAATTTGGTGAATTATTTGTCATGTGCTAGCAGAGCAATCCCGATTAAATGCAGCATCTTTTTGTTCACTTTAAAACCAGATTTGTGCCGTTAAGCAGGTAGAACCACAGGATATAACAAAATCTCGGTTATTCGAAGCGATCTCATTCAAGCTATCACAGACCGACCTGTAAGTCACTGTTCGCGCTAGCCCATTATATCGGCCATCTAATTGGTTGGTGACGTCACCACATTGGGGTTCAAGGATAAAAATAGAAGAGTTGTTGGCTGGTGAGCGAGATCTCGGCGAAACGCAATATCGTGACGTCACTACCCAATTATTCGACCGATAGAAATAAGCTCGTGCGTGCCGAGCCCAATAACAAAAATATTGATCTTTGCATTAAAACGCACAAACAATGTGTCCTCGCGCGTTGATCAACATTTGAAGTCCCTGATGATCATTATTAAATTATATTATCAACGAAGTGTTTGTACAGCTAAGTTGATAATGCGAGAATCTTCATCAATCCTTGATAAATATTTTGCGTTCGTTTCAATATCTATTAGCATTCATTTACCACCATTTAGCCTGGTCGTGCAGCGAGTCGGTTTTGATCGGCAGGCTAATTGGATGGTGATGTCACCATGTTTAATGTCAGTGAGATCCCATGGGTTGGCTGGTGCGAGGAGGTTTCATTGAAACTATATGTCAGATGTCACCATCCAACTGGTCCGGCCATCAAAATTGGCTTGTGCGCGCTTTGGCATACACTGCATATACCAATTCCTCCGAAGCACGGGATAGGGGTGTATGGCTAAAGCTTCTATTTGTTAGAATGTTAATCTAGTAGAAACTTCTGCAATCGTGACCTCCCAATCTCTGGAGTGTCTGGCTACAAGGCAACTAAAGGCCTTTAAAGCAACCAGTGTTGATACTCTGCAGGCAAACATAACACCGATTCCATCTGAGCTGTCAATGTTAGTTTGACCAGATATAACTCACTGCTGCTTTCGACATCTGGAATTTTGTCCTGCTACGTAGTTTAGGCATGCAATCCTCTCGTAATCACCTATAAATTTCTCTGGGTTATGGAATGTTTCAATAATTTTACCCGCTCACAATGCACGGGACATTTAATCTTCTCTGTACGCGTGGCAAACTGGCAGACACACTGACAGTTCATATGGCCCTTATCGACCGCCAATACAGCAGATGAAATGTTACACTTGATGTAATGGGAATATTCAGAATACCAGCAGAGCAGTAGGGTATGAAATTAACCAGACTTGGTCTGCTTCACCTTGAGAGATTGTATCTACAGACCTACTCATCAAGTGTCAACAGGTAAGTCACATAAGTGTGCACTGACATAGGACTGTTTGAGTACTCTGTTCTGCACGGTTTTGCACACACGTTGAACATCCAGATTTTCAATTCTATTTTCGGTCTGTAAAGGTGCTTGCTTTTTTTGTTGTTGTTTGGCGTTCATCTCATGCTGTACGTATGAGCACACCGACACTTGGAAAACATTGTTTACACACACATACACACACTCCCACACACTCGCACACATACACATTCACACATTCAGGCTTGAAATTATGACTCAGATTTTATTGACAGTAGACTTTACTGCATCCTTTGATGTGGTAAATCTTCGCAAAAATCTGTGAGATATATTTACCTTTCATCTTGCAGAAAGATTAACGAGCTAACGTGTAAAGAGAAACCGTTGGATAAACAAGGAGATTGAGGAAATTAAAGATAAAACGTAACACTTTCGGTCACAAAGACCCAACTTCTCATAGTCTTGCCTGACACCGCCACACTTTTGTAGTCAAGCTGAATCCACATCCCTCCCAGTACGGCCCAACTGCCATCCGGTTACGTCCAGGCAAACACGCATAGTCTAGTTGTGAACATTACAAAACGGCAATGATGTCCGGCTTCTACTCTAAAAGCAAAAGTGAGCACCATTCTGAGTTTTGTGCATGCCAAGTGAAGGTCAACAGTACACCAAGACGTATTTCTAAATGCCCTACCCAAGCACAGGTTATCAGTCACACCCACACAAGTCGTTCAAGCACTCCGGCTGCGTCTTGTCCGAACGTTGTACTGAGTATTAGAAAAAAAAATGCATACACGTCGGACAGTCAGCCACAGGCGTAAACAAATCGCAGCCGCATGACGTGGGTCATTTTGTTTTGGCTTTGTTAGTAAAATTGTCGTCATCACAACCACAGCGCAACCGGGCCGCATCAGCAGCAGAAAAACTGCAATTTGATGCATGACCGCTATGTAATTGGACACATTTCTGACTGCGGGGAACTGCACTCGTGACCTCTTGCAATGCTGCGCATAGAAAAAAAGCCATTGTCCTTTTTGGTACACTGATTTATTCAGACAGTTTCCAACCGGCATGTTACCTGGTGTGAAACTGCATCTATTGCCACGACAGCAGCTGTAGATGACATTTCACGTGCTGAATGACCTGAAACGTCGATGAAACTGTCAATCACGTGTGCATTTTTTAACCCAAATTAATTTTGATTGATGTGTGCGAACTAAAGAGAGGGTGCGTGATTGCCAACATACACACTGTTATCACGTCATAAGCTTCACCTATGGACAGCATACTATGTCAACAAAAACAGAGATTAACGTGCCCTAGTGAAAACCAAACTGGGTGTCATCATAATTTTAAAGTGCTTTGATACGTCACTTTCAGTCACGTTTTTGTATTGCTAGTTTTGTAACTAAAATATTTGAAATTCAAATGAGGAGAGGAGATTATAATTATTGATTAATTTTTTATACGAACTCGGTTTTAATCTGTGGTGTAATAATTATGATTGAATGGGTGATGGCAATGATGACCCATTTGTTATCGGTGCAAATGATGAATGTGACAAGAAAATTGTCAGTATAAAAATGGTGACGGGTATGGAAAATGGTCCGAGATCTCTGCGGAACGGGAATCTTTGCAATGATAATACTCGGGGACAGATTAAAAAGGAGGAACACGATGAAAACTGACGTAGCGAAGAGAATTGAGCGCTAAGATCGAATACCATTTTATACGTTTGACAAAGAAGAAGAAAGGGGGAAAAGAAGAAAAAACACGAAATGCAGAAACATCTTTTTAGAGAAGCCAGCACAAAAATGACGATGACAATCAATGCTGGTTAATCGAGTCAAGTCAATTCCCCATGATGACAACCCCTCCTACCCCTGCCGGCAGCATGATTTTTTTCCGTACGAGCTTTAGAAAATTCAGGAGCGGGGCAGCAACACACACCCAAACACAGGACAGCTCCAACACATCCCAGGGATTTTCGATGACGTTCAGAGTTATATCAGGCACAGTCCAGAGATTGCCTCACCCATGGCAGTGTTCGATAGAACGAGAAATCCCTTAGCCGATGACCTGTGTTTGGGGGTCTGTTGCTGCTCCGCTCCTGAATTTGCTAAAGCTCGTACGGAAAAACATCACGCACAAGGATTATTGACAAATTGTTGTCCTGTCAGGTTTATATTATCGCCCCTGTGGGCTGTTTGGCTGTTCGAGTAGCCGCCCCTGCTCCTTGTGCCTGAGAAGGCGGTGGACAGGAAGACAGTATTTGGGAAGCTGTGACGTGGATCATAAAGATGGCCCCAGTTGCCGTGTTCTTAACACAAAAGGCAGGTTTAGTGAAGATCACAGACATCTAAGGGTGAACGTGATATCACCACTAGATGTTGTTGTTGGTGGTGGTGATGGTGGTGGCGGCGGCGGTGATGGTAGTGGGGTAGTTGTGGTGTTTCCTTGTGGGAGGATATTTGTGTTCTGTCACTTAGTCCTGTTTTGTAGATTGAGTATGACGAATGTGTGACATGTTAAAGAATTTATTGTCGTTGTTGTTGTTGTTGTTGCTGTTGTTTTCTGTTGTGAGAATATTTGTGTTTTGTCACTTTGTTCGGTTTCGTTATGTTGATTCTGAGGAATATGTGCCAATGCTCTAGAGTTTGTTGTTGTTATTGAAAGTGATGGCGTTGACGTCAAGGGTATTGCTATTTTTAATATTGCTGGAGAAGATGGTGATGACGTCCGCGATGAGCTTGTTGGAATTTCCGGTGTTGCTGGAGATGATATTGATGATTACATCACGAGGAAAATGATGTCACTGTAGTCATTAATAGCATTGGCTTTTTTAACTTTCTTTTATCGCTAATGTTGTTGCGTGGTGGTGGTAGTGGTGTATTGTCGCGGCAGTTGTTGTAGTGTTATTGTTAATGCAGTTCTCTTTGCTTTTGTATCTTATGCGTCATTCATGTTTTATTTGCTCTGGTCTCACCTGACTACATATCTCTTCCCGACATCTTCAACGTCAACACATTAAAATTCATTTTTTTAATTATCATTTTTATTATTTTATCGCAGCTGATGTAGCAGGAGTGGGTTCTGTTTTGTTGACGTCAATTAGACAAGCACTTCCACTTGTCCACTTGACGAAAATGTAGGAGGTGGGGGGGGGGGTCATATTTTCCTAGACATTATATATGTTTTTGCCTCCTTCCTCTTTGAACATCTCTGCTTTTTGTTTTCCTTTCATTGGGTTTCGTCTTGTTGTGTAGAACTCCCAGCCAGCCCACAACCACTGTCAATGCTTTTCATCCTGATTTTTACAGCTATTCTAATGTTTGTGGTTGTTTTTTTTCCAACATGTTCAGTTCTAGTGTTGTGTCAGGTCACAAATTGTATTATTCCAACGAATATCAAATGTTTTTAATCATATAATATATATGACTATTCGATATCGTTTCGAATTCCCGAGCGCCTCCATGCCAATGAATTTATAGGTACGGGACGACCTCATACGAGACAAGGGGAAATACTCTATTTCTTGCTTCCTCCCTTCAGCAATTCACACTGCTCGATTCTCTTTTTCGTAACTCGGCATATTTTCAGACGAAATTGTTAAATTTCGGAACTGTCTTCAAATGGACTGCTAATGGCAGATCTGAGTGCCGAATAATTTCAAAACTATTCAAATAAACACCCGACACAGATCTCTGTTCGGATATCCGAATACTTGTCTCTTATATCCCAATACTAGTCAAGTGAGACAAAAAAAAAAAGCTCCTGTTGGATCAAAGTCCAGACATTTACGATTCGAAAAATTTGAAAATGATATGGTGAAATCACATAGAAAACCAGTCAAGCGTTCTAACTCTCACTTTCGCACTTGGTCTCAGACGGCGTGATTTGTCGTTGAGTGGGTCGGAATGATCATGAGACTGCTCGTGCAGAAAACCTGCTCACGTGAAGGCCTTTAATCTCCTCCTCTATCTGATAGAAACTCAAGTTTTGGCGGCCAGAGTAGGATCAAAGGACGGAAAGAGAGAAGGAGGGTGTGTTGGTAAATGAGTGATGACGCTGAGGAAAGAAAGAAGGAAAAGAGGGATTTCTCAAGACAGTCTACACAAGTGGATGTATGCGTTGTGATGACTTTACAAACCAGACTTTCAAATTTAAAAGTACAAATTACAGTGATTTAAATTCTGCAAATCTGAAGTGGCCACTCGACGTCATGTGCTGTCTTTGAACTAACTGACCGGTCTGCCTGACACCAGTTTCATTCGATTCTGCACCGAAACCTTCACGGGCCTGGCTCTTCCACTGTGTCTCAGCGATTTCAAAAACAAAAGGAAGAAGGGAGAAGGGGTTGGGGGGGGGGGGGGGGAGTTTGCTGCGGGTTAACATTGTTGAGCAATGTGCACAGCGGAAAATTGTGAACAAATGCACATTTCGCTGAGCATTGTGTTTTTAATGTAGTCTCTGTGTATTATAAATGAATGAGAATAATAACATCAAGACAATGCCTTCGGATTTTTAAAGGTTAGAATCAAATTTATACGACAGTCTTAAAGCTAAAACTTTGCTGTTAATGCAGAAGCAGGAAAGGCGTGTCATTGCAATGTCAGAAAGTTGCTATTGTCTTCACTGCACGACGTGGAAGATAACCCTTTGTACTTATTCATTACCCGGTCTTTGAACTCAATCAAAGACTTTCTTTCCCACGTATATCAGAGGTATAATTTGCAACATTTCAACTCATGACTATCGATTTCATGAACACGATACTGTTTGTGATTCTGTCGTGAAAACCCAAACTGAACAGTGTCATGTAATCGCAAATGTCACAACGTGACCACGAAAGTTATAAGATCTGAAACTGTAGGAAGTAAACCACGTGAATGCAACTCTCATACTTTCAGAAATTTCTGCCCTCAGTCCCAGGTAGTTTTCTCCAATACATTATAATTGCTGTTGTGCAGTCATTCTTTGTGTGCAATCTTAGATTTTCCATGTCCTTAAGATTTTCTGATGGGCCAATCCACACGCAAGGTGAATCTTCCAAAGCGACGAATTTCTTTGATCTGTTTCTAATACTACAAAACTGCGCCTCAACATTCAATTTTGCTGTAAAATCACCATTACTAGTTCAGGTTTCAATATTACAGACATGATGTAAAGAACATCAATGGCTTTCCTTTAAAAAAAAGAAAACAACTTTTCCCTTTCAGTCAGTTTTCTTGTTTGGGAACAGAAGCGCCCAAGTTTAAAACGTAAATGGTGATTTTATGCTTGTAAAACCATTTAATTAATTTATCCTGAAAGCCTCAAGGATTTCTGACACAACTAAAGATGCAAACTGCAAAATAAGATGAGTTTCCAAAGGGCAAAGATATTTTACTACAGCCATGAAGACCAGTAGCCATCATACGAACTTCAATTCTTTCAGACAAAGGGCTGCAAAATTATGGCTTTCGGAAGAGCGGCAGAAATTTCTGAAGGGTCTGAAGCACTTTCCTCGGGACTTCCGTTACGGCACTTCCACCCTAGAACGTCTGACACTAGCACTCATGAACTGACTATCCAAGTACTAAAAGGTTAAACGAGGAGACTGGGTATTTCATCATAAGGTGGTGTTCTCGACGATGCAGGATTTCCCAATGTTTGTACATAAATGTGCTATTTGGATATAATTTTGTCTGAAGTGCCAAAGCAGTTTCTGTACTTTCTCCGTCCGAGATAGACTCGGTCATCTAACCCAGCAGGTTGTATTTGTCTGATGCTGCACCGGCTCAAGTCTATTTTGTATCTGTTTTGACTCAGTGCGCCAAGTCTCTCTATCTGCCAGTTGATTCGACACAGTTTTGAGGCCCCCGAACTAGTTAGACAGACTTGTTCGATCTCATTCTCCTCGTTTAAGCTCTAGTTTCGACCTATAGTGAACACCTCACACCAATACCCAGACAAAACAGTGTTGACTCAGAACGCCATCAGATTTAGAGTCATTGACGAGATGACGTGAAACTCAGTTTTAACGCTGACGAAGCTGATGGGCCAATATCAGTGCAGTCGTTTTTTGTTTTAAAACATAACTCACACAGTGTGTTGGTATTTGAGTTTAGACAACGCATGTCGACATGATAATGGACACACTGTGCTAGGATGAAGCAAGGCGATGGATCTGGAACAGAATATAACAGAATGCTAGGACAGAAGGCTGTGAAATTCAGTTAATTCAGTTGCCTTCACATCATGTTTTTCCCTTCAGTTTTATTTAGACAGTAGAAAGTTCTAGTGTTAGCTCAGGTGTCCACAGACCGATTTCGATCGACCGAATTAGTTATATGGTGACATCAGTACGTTGTAACTTTTACCTCCCAACATTTTACCTGTGGGCAGATCAAAATGGGCTGAAGCCATCCTCCCAGGCATTGATAGCTTGCTCGTTTTTGCTTAAGAAGTTATTGCCTAGTTTTCTTTGTTATTTTGTAACTTATGTAATGGGGGGTGGAAGATGAGAGGGCAGGGCATATTTGAACTTTTCAGTATCATTTAGATGAACTTGATAATTGAAGTCAGATATTTCGAAGATGTTTTGCTTCAATGTGAACTTGACGAAGAAACTGGGAGAGCTGAATTTCTGCCAGAAAACCCAGTCATGTCTCAGCATCCTAACTTTACCGACTAAGGACTGTTGGGAGGAGGAAGGGGGAGGGGGGGGGGGGGAGAGAGAGAGGATGTACAAGACTGTGCCAGGATTGTCTCTGTAATGTTTGACATTTTGACCCTCAGAAATGAGGAGACTCCATAAAAGGGACATAATTCACTCTATGAAATTCAATTTTCTCCTCTTTTGTTTCCCTTTTTTTTTTCTTCAGTGTAACCTAAAACCCTAAAGTGGCCATATCGTAGCGAAATATCGACGTCATGTACTTGATACTTAGAAATTTAGTGCGGTATTCGTGAAGCACCATTTAGCGAACGTCTGAAAATCCTTCGGATGATGCTTTCGTTTATTGAACGTGTTTATATGACATAGAACCCTCATATTACTGTTGGTGCTGGCATGACTGTTGATGACGGTAGCGATAACAAATATGATAACGGGTGAAACATCAATAGGCGAATGCGATGAGAAAACAGAAGTGGCAAGGGGAAGTAAGAGTGGGAGAATAATAAAATTCCAAATTGACAGGAAATTTTAATAGACCATTTGACAGAACATCCGCTGAGATTGGAATAGTTAAGTCTGACGGTACCAGTGCTTGAAGAGATACGTATCGAATCTGAGTTGGAAAAGAACAGTCCTTGTCATTCCAACGTATCGTTTACATCAATGTATCGCTGACGATATAGTGAAAATTCGCCCACCGCTAACTAGAGCTTTAAACCCGTCGCCAGGCAAGATGAGGTTCATTTTCTGTTTGGATCATCCAATTTAAAATCTTTGATGAAGAAGGTGAAGAAGTTGCTGACACACAGTCCAGTAAAGACTGGAACATCTTCAGTCGGGTTCCATAAAGCCAGCAATTTCCGAGGGGACTGACCCTGTACTGTGACAGATCGCCCGCGGGGTCGCCACTCGGAATCAAAATGGCAATGGGTCACTGAACTTTGTGTTTAATGGGAAAATGATGATTTGGTGAGGTACTTTGCTGATACTTTACTTATTTATTACCACAGAACTCTGTAGATAGACCACTGCGGGAAGTAGGTCAAGACACTGTCACTGTGCACCCTATGGTGCCTCGAAGCGAGACAAAAGGAGGGAAGTTTTCGGCAAAAAAAAATAATTGAAAAATGCTGCCCATTTGTTGTGTACTATTATTGTGGGCTGTAATTAATAGTCGCTTGCCCTCCTTTTGACTGCAATGGCGCAGTGCTAGGTGGGCACGCCAATTGCCACCATCGTGTCGTGGTTGCGCACCTGAGTGCACTCTCTTGTAAACTGTATAGCTCTGTGGTCATGACATAGTCCACATTTCGAGTGTTGAGTGTGCTGTGAACTTGTAGACTATTAAGCTGTGCACACACAAGCAACTAGTTATTGTGTTGCAGTTGTATCGTAGTTCCGTGTTCCTATCGGCTTCCACTCCGCAATAACTCTGTATCTCGCATGTATGTATTTCCACTCGTTCGCCCAGGTTGCTGGCAATGTGACGCGACTGCAACGTGACTACTGCGCAATAATAAAAAATTGCGCGTGCGCGCCTAGCCCGACAAATTGTTTCACTCTTGCCCTTTCTGACATTTGTCCGGGAATCGTTATAAGATTTCGCTTCTCTTGTCATGAAACTCCACAACTTAGGATGACAGTTTTATATTTTTGTTTTATATTCATACTATTCCATGAACTAATTGAACGCATTTTTTTTTTTTATTTCTACTGCCTAAGGAGGAGTACAGTATTTCAAATGTTCATTTATATGACTAAAAATGTAGAACGACATTTCAAATAGAACATTTTGGGTTTTTTTCCCCAGTAAAACTGAAAACCTCACATTTGTGCGGTTTCATGACAGGGCCGGCAAATTTAATTGTTCTCTCTTGAGACAGAATTTCCTATTTTATGTCAGTGAATGTATTATATCAGTATCCAAGCTCCATCTGTATAGGGGCACTTTCTGTGCATTAGATCTCGACCTTAATTAGTAACAGAACATTGTACTGTGCACCCGTGAAATGTTGAAGTTTATTTCGTGGGAAATTCCACGGCCGTTACATTTCGTTCTCCTATGAGTTTCAATTCATCCATTTTGGATACCCAGCTATTCCTTCCCAGTGCCAACCCTCAACCACAGGGCCAAAAAATAAATGTTTGCGAGTGCGCATGCTCAGCGGCCGTGCAATGGGGGAAGGGGGGCAGAGGGACCGCATCGCTGCCGTGCAGCCAGTGTCACAATTTTGGGTGACGTAAACGAAACAAATCAATGAACTCTGATGAGCGTAAAATAGCCGATATCTAGCTGAATGTTCTAAAACCCAAACAAGTCTCAGCGTCTGCGGTTTGCTTGTGAGGATCAGAAAGAAATTTCCCTTCCAATACACCATGGGGTTTACATTTCATTGTTGACCTGCAACCTGGTGCCCATCTCCCACTGAGACGCGCATGAACTCACTGAATTAATGCATAATCTTTTAAATTTGAGCGAGCTCCGGTGATGAACACAATACATTCGTACTTTGATAAAAATAAGAATAAATTCGTTCAGAATCAGATGCTTAGAACTCCTGCAATAAAATACATATAGCTATGTAAATGGTATGACATCTGTGTATCCCTATCTCAGTAGTCAGTTTTACACATTATAATTATGTCTTCTAATCAAGGCCATTCTTTTAATAAATCCATAATTATGCGGCCTATAATTATGTATCAGATGTGCAAAGTGCCACTGTGGGGTAGGTAAGTGGAAATAGTTTATATATCTCTACATCTGTAGAGAGTCATAAAACAAGTGGGCGTAGCAGCAACATACAGCTTTGTTCGTTTGTGTGTTTGTTTGTTTGTTTTGGCTCTATTTGACCTTTGCTGCCCTGCATCAATCAGCCCCAGGGACCACAATCTCCCGGGCGGAAAGAAAGGCGTAAATGCAGGATCGGAACATAAATGCATCAGACAAGAACATAAACAACCAATCTAGTAAATGTAAATCTGTCATCTTCCCACATGAAAACCCTTTGGACTCATTTCTTTACTGATTTGTTGGGCTTTTGTAACCTCTTCAGGGGCGAAATCAATTAATCTTTCCGGCTGCAAAGAAACGCAGTGCGCAGACTGTCAAATCTCTTATAAGCCATTGAAAAATGCCATTGACGAAATAAGTGCAAGATTTTGCCAATGAATACTTCAAAGAAAGGTATGCCATTGAATTTACGATGCATTCACCTCTAACCTCTTTCAGTAAACTATTTATTTACTTAGAACCCTAGTACATATGTTTTCGGGATATTAATTCATGTTGCAAGTATCACCACTCAATGTCTATACATGTAATCACCCAAGAAATGGGATTATTTTTGTAGTGTACAGCGATGTTCTATAATGTGTCAATTTGTATTCCAGGTAAGCCTCAGGTTTTTGGTTCGGTTTCGGTTTTGGTTTTTCAAATAGGATTTGATCAGAACAGTTTTTCACGTAATCCTTTGTTAACATGCAAATAGAGATCGATTTTCGTAATCAATGTTTACTTGAAATAAATTACTGGCGTGTTCCTGGCTGATGTATGTGGGCAGCGGTCAATGAACCGCGAGACAGCTTTGTATGGGGGAAACTAAGTGTGGAACACAGAGGTTTTGTGGTAATGATGTTTTTCAACATGGTGTGACCTGTCGCACAGTCAAATAGCTGAGTCAGGGCCGGATTAAGACCGTCAGAGGCCCTACGAATTTATAAGATTTTGGTGCCCCCATAATTATGCAGTATAATGTTGTTCAAAACAAAAAATTTTAAAAACGAGTCTTACACGCCAGCAAGTACTTTCATTTTTTTTTCATTTATTGTGGGGACCTCTTTCTGTGGAAGCTGATTCAGCTGCACCATTTGCAGTTTTGCATCATATGGTCCATGGTAAATCTGGCAATGAAAATTTTCTGTGGTGCCCCCTGCCCCTCCCCCCCCCCCCCCCCTTCAACCGCTTCCCTTGATGCTCTGAGCACGTGCTTATTTTGCTTAATGGTTAATCCAGTCCTAGGCTGAGTCCAGTGTTTCTGTGACCAGCACATGACGTCACAACCGCCATTGCTACATCTGCTAGCTAAGTCATCTTTTAGATACTGTCTGCTTGTGTGGAGATCTTTCAGTGAGGAGGATCTTTACTCTGGACATTTTGCACCTCACTTTTTATGTTTTGTTTTCTTCTTCTTGCTGTTTTTGTCCTCTCCGTTGCCTTCACAGCCCTTGAAAGGGCCTCCTGGACTAGGCTGGTTTCATGTCTGCTGTTCTGGTGCTGTTTCCTTCTGTTCAGATGGTCCGAACGAACATTACATCTTCACATGTCCCACTTTCGTAGGCACAGCCTGGGCACGGGTCCGTGTAAAGTTCGGGTTTAATCCAGTTTAAGCTGTGACGTGTTTGGTGAAGAAGTGGATAACTATTGGCTGCTGTCACCTCCGTGTCACATTTAGAGTTCCCTGGTCGAGGGGACATCGCGGTTACTGGGACACACAACGCTTTCAGAGTTGTAAATTGACAGGTCAAAAACTACCTGGAGCTGTGTCTGGATGGTTTCTTACGTCAGTCAAAGCGGGATCGCAAAATGGTATCTGAAGTTTCAATAATGCCAGTTTCATGCCCTCCTCCCTGCCTCCCTCCTCCGTCCACAACGCCACTGCCAACCCTCATGCAGAAAACACGTCACACCCAATGAGGATAAATGATTTTCTTTCTTTCCTTACAAAATGAATGTAGACTTGTTTTTTCTTTTCTTCTACTGCTGTTACGGGCGACAAGTTCTATTTGCCCCGTCAGTCCAACCTGCTGCCTGGGGACACACACAAAAAATGACCCCCCCCCCCCCCCCCCATGAAAATATCATCCTGTCGCATAAGAACAGTATAAAATTAATATTTTAAACAGTTGGACAATATCGATTTAATATATCGACCAGATAGTTTTGTAAACAGCGAGGGCCCCAAGAGTAAGTACATGAGTGAGCCACTGGTTCGTCTGCGGTCATGATGAAGTTTAGAATCTGTAAGAGAATACATGATAGTTCAGACTGTTGCAGGTCTGTCTGTGACGGAAAGAGACATGTAGAAATGCGACCCTGTGACAAGGTGGAATAGATCAGAAAGCGTAACAAAACAAACACAAAACTAGACACGCTTTGACAGCCTAACTGTGGTAGGCAAATATCGGAAAGAACTGAAGGCAACAGGAAAACAGCTGTAAATGAGACATTATCGCTTTTATGTTATCTACACTTTTCTCCTCCATCTTGGGGTTTTGGAAATACATAGTTTGTTGTTGTGGTTGCTGTTATGTTGTTGTTGTTTCCAAAATGCTACATTATGCAAAACCCCGCTGGGCCCCACCGCTCTATATGCAAACAAAATGCATTTAGAAACTCTTATTGCATCCTGCGCATATTCATGTAGTTGTTGGTGTTTTCTTAATTGTTGTTGTATTGTTTGTTTGTTTGTTTGTTGTTGTTGTTTTTGTTGTAGGAGTGGTAGAACTGCATTGTTGCAATGTTTACTTTGCATTATTTGGATGGTTCATTTTACTTTACGGGTGCTCTTTGATTTCCGTCAGTCACACTCTCTGCCGTGTTACACACATGCCAAACTAGGTCAAAGTCACTTACGGTCATCTTATTGGGTGCTCTACGTTTCTGTCTGGGTTGTCGTTTTGTACGACTGATAGGTTCCTGACGGTTATAAGAAAATGGAAAATTAGCAAAGATTACAGCGGGGGGAACGTCATTTTCTTTTTTTTTAATCTCGTGTAAAAATTTTGTTTTTTGGTATATTTTATATGATTTTTTAGAATATTGGATTCGCCCACTTTAGCGATACGAGGGGTACAGTTTTGATTTTGTCCAATAAATTTCTTATAATAAGCACAAATCAGTACCAATAACTTTCACGTGGTAGGAAATTGGCTCCTTATTAAATTTATGTATATATTAAGTATGGGTATCTCTTTGATTTTTGGTTGGATACGACTTTATTATTATGGTTTTCACCGTAAAAAAAAAGCGCTGATCTGTAACATCACATAGGGCGTGTCTTTGAGGAATTTCTTATCGTTGTCACCCTTTACTGCAAAATATACGGCATTTTCAGTAGCCCAGTCTCCTTAGATTTGTAGCAAAATCAGGAGTATATTTGTTTGTGCAAGGTTCCCGGCCATCTGAAAGCCATTACGGTCTTTTTATTGCCCTAGCATGGCAGCTATGTCTCCAATACAGTGTTATCTCTCCCGTATATACAGACCATTGCAGTTCCAACATGGCTATCACCTTGCTACATCTATGATCTGAAGTATATTTTCGTGTATTATTAGGTTTTCTTATTTGTTTGGTTTGTGTGTTTTTGTGAAACTATCACTTATGGTACATGTAATCATCATCTCACAAGCTCTGCAATGTCTAAACCATGCTGCTGGCTGTAGTTGCTGACATTCAAACCTTTCATCGCAGACCCTTCAAAGTCAGGTTGTGTCTACAGAAAGTCATTACCAAGACCAGGCAATGTGCTTAGCCTGTGCTGTGTTTGCTAACATGTCCTTCATTCTGACTGTTTACCTTGTGAGAACAAACGGCTAAAATGACCAACTTCTGTCGACGCTCCTGTTCAGCAAAGAACTACTTAATGATGATTTCCCTCGTTGCCCGTGGCTAGAGCCGTTAGTCTGGCGTGTTGTTCAGACTTGCTGTCTTTGGGAGCAGGAGTTTGTCTCTGGTATTGACATAATTGATCTCAGTAACTTTGGTGATCGAGTGTTATGTTAGGCTGTAAGGCTTAGCTAAGACTACATGAAAAATCATTTGTTACCGACACGCTGGAAAGCACAATCTTTCTGAAATTTGGCATGAAGAAGGACTATTTGGTTGCCGACTATATAAGCTGTAATACGAGCTTGCAGTTGAGCGCAATCATGGAGTAGTCTGCGAAATATGCAAATAATTAGATCGACTTCTCAGCTCCCGCGAGGGCCTAGGCGACAGTTTACGAACCGGACACCGCGACGTGTTTTCACGGTGCGAACTGAGTCTCACCATGTATTTGCTGCCTATCTATCTATCTATCTATCTATCTATCTATCCATCTATCTATCTATCTATCTATCTATCTATCTATCTATCTATCTATCTATCTATCTATCTATCTATCTATCTATCTATCTATCTATCTATCTATCTATCTATCTATCTATCTATCCATCTGTCTATCTATCTATCTTTCGGTACATGAAATCAGTCTATCTTATTCTGTATTTCATGCGGCAATTCTGTCCTCATTCCATTCTGCAAATCAATCTCAGACTGATGTGAGTTTTTTTCTGTCTTAATGCTAACAGTTCGGGAGGACTTATGTCTCTTTTTCCTCATATTTTTATTTCATATACTGTTGACTGCAGAATTTAACTGTCTCTGAGGTGCAGAGGGAATAGAAATAGTTAAGCCTTGTCCAATATCACATCATCATCATCATCATCATCATTGCCTTTCTCACCCTGGATCAGGGTATAGGCCACCAACAAACACTTTCCATCCCTCTCTATCATGGGCCAGTCTCTTTACATTATTCCAAGTCTTTCCGCTTCGTTGCACATCATTTTCTCTGGCTCTTCTCCACGTTCCGCGCGGCCTGCCTCTTGATCTCTTGCCCTGGGGATTCCAATCCAATACCTTCTTTGTGATGCAGTTTCCTGGCCTCCTGAGAGTGTGGCCGATCCATCTCCATCGCCTCCTACCAATTTCCTCTCTGACTGGGCTCTGTCTTGTTCTTTTCCATACAATTTCATTGCTCACCTTGTCTGTCCATCTGATCTTAAGTAGCTTCCTCAAACATCTGTTGATGAAAACTTGGATTCTCTTTATGCAGGCCTGGGACGCATTCCAAGTCTCACATCCATACAACAGGACTGACTTCACGTTCGAGCTGAATATCCTCAGCAGGCTAAAAGGTTTCAGCAAGTTTGACTCGAGACAGGAAACAAACAGTTAGCCAGCCCGACCATTCAAACAACGAAACAGTCCTACCTTTGAATTCAAGAGCTTCAAGTTGACGGAACCAATGGATTAACCCGTTGTAAGTGACAAGAGATTACCATCTTGTCCAAATCAGAGTTCAAGTTTCACCTGGTCACGTCTTTTGTTTCCTTCCCGGGGCAGGTTGGGGCAATCATAATAACGTTTATTGACAAACTTCTTCGCTTTACGTCACAGATTGGGCGGAATGGTACAAGTTTGAGGAAGAAAACTTGTCGTCGCCCATCTCATAGATTGGCGTGTCAACAATATTCTCATTTTGCAAGAGAGTCTTTCAAAGTTTTGGTCACGTTTGTTATTCTTGGATTGGGCAAAATTGTTTCTGTTCATAACTTTAAAACTATTAAAGATATCGATACATCACTCGGACACAATATAGTCCACACCACGGGCCATGATAACATAGTCATAACTCAGAACAACCAAGTTATTTTATTTTTTTCTGTGTGAGAGTAAATAACACTGTGAGTGCTCATAGAACAAAATTTTTGTGGGCCATAATGTACAGTGTGACCATAATAACAAGAATATCCACTGGGAGAGATGGACATTGGCCAGCTAGCGTCCAGCAAAGTTGCAGCAAGGAAATGGATCTGACACCCACATCTAAATAATTTACAATGTCATTAGGATTGTCATGGGCCATGAGTCTTGCATCCTAATTCCTCATCAATATTTCAGTCTTTGTTTCTTCAGTTATTTCCACAGCCAATGAAATGGTCTAAGATATCATTTCTGCGTTCTCGCCATTTTACAAGACCCTGGAGCATGATAGGAGCACCAAATTAAGAATTTTAGACACACTGTTGTTCTGCTAAAGAAACAGATTCATGCTGTTTAAATTTTGATTATTTATCTAAGATGATTACGATGACGAAAGTGACTAAACCAATGATCATGTTTGTTGAATATAGAGTGTTTCACGTATTGTGGTTATCCTTCAAGAAAGGGCAGACAAGGCTGTAAATCACCTTTATTTGATGGCATTAATAGACCGTTTTTCTTTGTGTCAGAAGGAGAAAGTTTTTGGGCGCCCCGACCTCTCTAGCCATCCGTTTACCCAGTTCTATGTATCACTTTTGTGGCACATTATTTTGTGAATGGAATCTTACGCCATTTGTAAATAAGTCATTTTATGTGTGTGTTTAAAGGCTTACGGAATCTGACCGTGTTCTTTGTTACTTGGTACGCTGACGTCCATCGAGGTATCAGCAAGGTCAGTAAATCAGCCAGACTGTGGGTGTATTTAAAGGCTCGCGGAATATCTGACTGCCCTCTTTGTTAGTTTGCTACATTGGTTTACTTTCACAGAGAGGTATCGGCTCGAGGAATGTTCTTATGCCACAGGTACGTTCTGTACTTTCCAGTGTATTGCTCAGCGTTAACATTTCTGGTCTGCCCCACCTCATTAGGAGACTCGTCGGTTGTGTATCGTTATCTGTACACCTAGATAGTGATAATGAAGTTTTCACCCGTGTGCCTAAAGTTTGACTGCTCGCCATTCGATCTCACTGAATCTAGACGATCTAATCATTCTGCGGCGTACCTAGGACTGAATACATTTGTTTGTGTTCAATTAGGACTTTATTATCATACCCAAACAGCCAAGTTGTATAAACCTGCAGTTGATCTTCTCTGATGAAAGCTAGGTTTTTGTTGTCGTTGTTTCTATTGAACCTGGTGCAAGGAAGAAGTACAGGCACTGAATCTTTCTGAATGACTTTGCTGTACTGGTGGTGTTCTACTGGTATGTTGTTCTACTGGTATGTTGTTCTACTGGTATGTTGTTCTACTGGTATGTTGTTCTACTGGTATGTTGTTCTACTGGTATGTTGTTCTACTGGTATGTTGTTCTACTGGTATGTTGTTCTACTGGTATGTTGTTCTACTGGTATGTTGTTCTACTGGTATGTTGTTCTACTGGTATGTTGACTATTATGTTCAGGATTTAAATTTTATGCTGTTGTTTCTTACTGTTATTGTTTGCTATTGTGGTTGCTAATACAACTTCACGGAGATTTCGACATTTGATGCCGTCTTTTGTTTTGTGTGGTTAACAGCATTCCATGATTTGTTCTTGTTGTTGTTGTTTTTGTTTACACCCAAAAATTGCTTACAGGTTTCAAAGTCTAATACAATTGTTGTATGGAATTGTTATTGTGGAATGTTAAGTAAAGAATGGACAGTAAATAAAGAACAAGAAAATGACTGGCCCCTGGGAAGAGGAGAGAAGGGAGAAGACCCACATAGGAGTGGAAAGAATTAAAACAAATAACACAGTACTGGTGGTTGGTCAACGCTGAAAACTTTAGCTCCTGTATGCTCCAAGTTCAGCCTGTGAGTGCTGGCTGCAATATCTACCTAACCTGCGAGGATGACGTCATTCAAATCCTACAACCTAGAGATAATGCATCATGAGAGCTGAAATATTACAAGGTGTGAATGTCAGCCAGGTCGTGTATGTCACCGTGGGAGCTCTCATAAAGCAACTCGACGTGGAAAATAATACGTCAGCATAATGACGAAGGTTCAGAAAAGGTGAGAGAAATTACTATGGTGGCGATGTTCTAAATAAACCGATATTTCATGTTTATTTTTATATTTGTCTTAAGTCTCAAAGCAGCTAAACTGATCCTCATTTACCCATATTTACATATCGGTCCACGCACTGAACACTTTTCTGTTTCGGGGAATTTTCTTGCCATCGGATTTCTTTCTTGAATATTTCACAGAACCAGCCGTCTCACCACTTTTTCTTGTATATTTCAATGATGAATCTTTCCTATTAATTTAGTGTTAAGATCGCCACAGTGAAGCAACACAAACCTTAGGGGTTAACAAGTGGGAATGCGAAGACGTTGGGTTTGCCACGCTTTTCATCCCACCTACGGTACGATTTTGACGGTTAGTGAGCCTAAGAAATTGGCACTGCTCTCCAGTGAGCCAGAGTGTCCGATGATGCGTGAGTTTGGCTGGCTGAGAGCGTGTCTAAATCAAGAGTCGTTTTGTCTGTCTTTCCACTGACCCTACAGTTACACACATGAGGAAAGAATGCAAGACTTCGGTATTCTGTCTGTTCTGATGTGGAAATGTGTCAGTTGTTTCTCTCTCTCTCTCTCTCTCTCTCTCTTTCTCTCCCTCTCTCTCTCTCGTTCTCTCTCACTCGCCCTCTCTCTCTCTCTCTCTCTTTCTCTCCCTCTCTCTCTCTCGTTCTCTCTCACTCGCCCTCTCTCTCTCTCGCTCTCTCTCTTGCTCTCCCTCTGTCTCTTTCTCTCTCTCTCTTGCTCCCTCTTTCTCTCTTTCTCTCTCACTCTCTCTCTCCCTCTCTGTCTTTCTCTCTCGTTCTCTCCATCTCCCCATCCCTTCCCTTTCTCTCTCTCCTCTTTTCTCTCCCCCCCCCCCATCTTTTCACGCCCTTTGATTTCTGGTCTTCCATAACTTATTTATCGTTTTCATATCCGTGTCCTACATCCCTTCCTCTGGCCCCTCAATATGACCAATTCTGGCAGGAGCTTGTCCAGCTTAGCGACTCGTTAGCTACAATGATCTCGACATTCCCCCCCCCCCCCCCGTGTATAAATCAAAGCCGATTATTTGATAACATCTGGTCAACCCTTCCACAGCCATAGCTAGGTCACAGTGACATTGTTTTTAGCCTTTTCTTAGGTTTTTTGCATCTTGCCCAAGGGTTGTCCTCAGTGTGTGAAAGTCTTACTTGGGGAGGATGGTTCGGGAAGGCCGGGGTGGGGGGAATGGTTCGGGAGGGGATGAGAATGGTTCGGGGCGGGGGGGGGGGGGTGGTACGTACGCTTTTCATTCATGATAATAAATCAAATGGCTTGGTTTTGTTTCCTTTTACTGCAGCACATTTTAAGTTGTTAGATAAAACGAAAGTCGTGTTTCTATGGCAACAGCCAGGTAGTCAGTACCAAAAATGTCACTTAAAGCTTCAGAAAAGAAAGGCTTTGTCATGGATGTTCCCGTTCTGATGGCTGTATGTTGGTACACGTGGGGCAGGGAAGGGGGGGGGGCGGGTGTTCAGGTCTTGTGTAGGGAATGTGTACCTGGGGTGAGAAAAGAAAATAATTGCCAAAATTGGGCGAAGGTAATTTATGAATGGCCACTTTGTGAGACCACAATAGTGTCTTCGTGAAGAGCAGAACAGGACAGTCCTAGATGTTTCTTAGGGAAATCTCGTCACGAGAGACGTCTGTAGCTGGTAGTGCAGCGAAATGAACTTTTCCAGACTTTATTTGTTATTTATTTATTTATTTATCATTCAAGTTTTATTTACTTAAATATAGTTATCATTTATCTATCCCCTTGTGTTGTTCTTGAAATGGTTTGTCAGCCATAATATATTTATTTTTTCTTACGTTGCCGCACAATCATAATTTTCTGTTTACTTAATTTCTGACTGACGTGCAATTAAAGTTGTTCCTTTAAAGAATACATAATTATGCCGGAACGTTCCAGGAATTTGAACATAAAAAGGTACAGAAGTTTAAGCTGTGTGGAGTGAGCAGAGCTTTTTGTGTGTGAGATATTTCTTGATGCAACAGAAGCGGGCCTGAATTCTTGGCAAGTTGTTCTAAGGATCTGCCTGGAAATATTATGAATAGTTCGATTGTCAGCTTTTGTATTCTAGAACAAATATTTTGTTCATGTTGAAACTGGCGACATTTTGCGCTCTGATGCGCATTAACAAATTATCTGTCTATCCATCCATTCGTCGATCCTTCTATCCATTCATTCATCTGACTGTCTGACCATCCGTCCGTCCATCCATCCATCCATCCATCCATCCAGCCAGCCAGCCATTCATCCATCCGTCCATCCATCCATCCATCCGTCCATCCATCCAGCTATCCATCCATCCATCCATCCATCCATCCGTCTGTCCGCCAATGCATCCATCCATAAATCCATCCATTCATCCATCCATCCAGCCATCCATCCATCCATCCATCCATCCATTCATCTATCCATCCATCCGTCCCATCAATCTTTCTACCTGTATTTAAGTATGTCCGTCTGTCTGCCGTATATCTATTTTCAGGATGTTTAATTTTTCAGTCCATCCGACTATCCCACCTACCCAGACACCTTATCTTCCTCTCCACATCTGTCACTTTGTTCTTTCATTGTTCAGAGCGTGGTCTGGCCTTTCATTATGTTTGTGAATCGAGTAGCGTGCCTGTGTCCACGGGTAAACGAAATACAAGATATGAATGCGAATGATTTAATTTAACGGTCCAGTCTTATCTTGTGAGTCGTAAATGAGAAAAAACGCACATCTTTTACAAACTGGCCTTTCATATTGAATCAATACCAGTAATATTAGCGTTTCCCTGGCTTACTTTTGGCTTATATTTGAAGTTAATAGCTGCTGTTTGTTTGATTTCACCATTTTCGCCATACTGTTCAGGTTGCTGTGCCAAAGCTTGAACTCTGCCTTTTCTTCATGTCATCACACACTGAACGCTTGAACTATGCCTTTCCTTCATGTCATCACACACTGAACGCTTGAACTATGCCTTTCTATCATGTCATCACACACTGAACGCTCCATGTTTAAAAATTGTACGGCTCTTTTGGAGGAACTTTATGAACGATACAGATAACTAGGTAGCTCACACGGACCATCCCCCTTTTATGCTTTTAAAAAGAAAGACACCGATGATATTTGCGATGTCTGTTAGAACGTTGGTACGTGGATGTGGCTGCCGACGTTAATGCTGCTTTGGTAAACCGGCTACAGTCACAATTTCCACACTGATAGTGAATGAATTATTGCGACTCTAGTGTTAAACATGACGGAATCTCTCATTCAGATAATCTATAATCTTTAACACTGTATAAGGAATGCTCCTTATTATGTGGATTCCTCTGAGTTTCAGATAGAATTATACGTATTATTCATTCTGTTTCAAAAGATCTTTGCTAAAGGCAGTGGGACATTGCCGAGTTCTGACGTGGTCTGTGGACAACAAGCATGTCAGAAACGTTTTGTTGTTGTTGTTGTTGTTGTTGTTGTTGTTGTTGTTGTTGTTGTTGTTTGAAAAGTCCTTCGGCGGGGAGGGTTTCCAAGCGATTAAAGTAAAAAGCCTCCCGTACAAGAAATAAATATTTTTTTTTCGATTTTGATCAAACAAACAACAAGGGCTCTAATCGCCCTCACTGAAGCATAATTGTACTGTGGTGTTTTTTTTTCAAAACTTACAAAACATACGTACCAATAATGTTAGTTCTGAATTTAGTAAGAAAGTGAACTCCAGCGTGATTCAATTGTTTTGTCAGAGTGCGAGGTACTCTTTCAGCACAGGGAGACTGTATCATAGACCATACTTCAGTCTCAGTCAGGACGCCAATTAATAGCGTCTTCAAAACACCGAGGGGCATTAGTTAGATGGGACTCTACTGCCAGCAGGATTAGAACCCTGGACATTTAGCACCACGGACTTCTGCTCCAACCACCCCACTGCTCAGGTTTATGATTACAAGGAAAGAGAAACAGCGATACAGCGAGATCTAGCACGAAGATCACAATGTTGATTTTAAATAAGTTGACGCTATTGATTCCTTGATAAAGGCGGGGACACTTTGACCATTATTTATCATCATTCAAGCTCTCACCTCTGTACTGTATGTTATTAACTTATATAAAGATGAGTGGAAGATTGTAAGAAAGTGGAGGTAGAGAAAGATGACATCAAAACTTGAGAACGGATGTGAGAAAAAAGAATAAGTACGTCGTTGTCCAATTTTCTCATTATTTTTACAAGAGAGCAATTCAAAGTTTTGGTCACTTTTGTTATTCTTAGATGTGGCAAAAACGGGTCTGCTTATAACTTCAAAACTATTAAAGACAGAAATGGTAAGGTAGTCAAGGCCATCAAAATCATCGATCGCCAGGACGTATGAAAGACCCCGGCACCTCCAAACAATCATGGAAATGAAATGGATCCAGTACAGGTTTTCATCTCCAGGGTGTTCAAACATTACTAGGTTATCCATTGCTAAATTACCTGCGTTCTCCTCATGTATGATCCCACAATGCAGTTTTATAGCTTTCGTCTGGCTTTTTTGATAAACCAGAGTAACAGCTACGGCTTGCAAAATTAACAGCTACTAGAGCTGCGGCTAACAAAAAAAAAAATGGTGTCAATAAAACATTGTGTGAAGTGCGATAGACCCAGACATTTAATAGCTTCATGAGGGCTTTTACGATCTGTGAATAGAGTGAGGTGGAACTTGCTAGAAACAGGGCAATATTCTATAATGAGGTAGTCTGGTTGACAAGGAATGATGGTACATGCTGGGTGTAAAGAAGTGGGAATACCCTAATTTTCTGGATTGGTTGTGTGAAACTGATGAATTAATTGGTCTTCTGGCTTGTGTTTAATCATTGTTGTATGTATGGTAGTATTTCCATAGTCTGGCGGATATTCATTAAATATGTATGTATTGGTGAACGTCATTTCATTCACTCAGACAGACGGCCACAAAACAGATGGATAGATAGACAAACAGGCAGATACATAGACATACAGACAGACAAAAAGACAGATAGATGAGAGATAGACAGGCGGATAGGCAGACAGATGATAGACAGACAAGTAGGCAGGTAGGTGGGGAGGTAGACAGGCAAGAAAATAGACAGATAGATAGCTCTGACAGGCAATCCGACAGACAGGCAGGCAAACAGACTGACAGACAGACAGGGTAGATGCCGGCCAATGATGGTGATCATAACAATATATATGGACTTGTCCATCCAGCAATATTTGGGCAGCCTACCAAACAAGGAATGCGATGAGGAAAATTCAATACATAATAGTTATGATAATTATTATGAATAACAAGTTGTGTATTGTTTTCTCAATTTCTTTACCAACAGTTGAGTATATGGGAGGGGGGGGGGGGGATACAGAAAAACAATTTATGTGTGTGTAAGATACAGAATTTTAGAGGCTGTTCGTGGGCAGATATATGTGTGTGGGGTGCACATGTTAAAGCGTTGTTCATTGGCAGAGTTTACGAGGTGCAAATTGACCCGGCAGTTGTTCAGATCTGTTCTGGCAATTTGAGATTGCCTGGCAAGTGGAGTCAGGGCGTCCTTTCAACTTTTATGCCGGATTCTCACGCAAAGTCCTGGCAAGCGAAAGTCAGCTACTGTGTGTGCAAGGTTTTAAGGGCTATCCACAACGGCCAATTTGTAATGGGATGCTTTGTGTTGTTGTTTCTACTGCTGTTGTTGCTGTTCTTGTTGTTGTCGTCGTTGTTGTTGCTGCTGCTGCTGTTGTTGTTCGTGTATTTGTGTTTTTGTTGTGGTATGTTCTTGATCTTGCTCTTGTTGTTACTGTTGTTTGAAGGACGGATGTAATAATGGGGACAAGATGGTCTAGAGGCAGGGTGCTCTCCTCTCATGCCAAGGGTCCCGGGTTCAAAACCAGGCCGGTGCAGGCATGTTGGAAGTTTGAGATTTTTTTCATATTTTCGTGTCCCTGATCCTATTGGGGGGTAGGATCGAGGACCTAGTCTTCACGGATAAGGAACAAAAATTTCGGAGGTCCCGTGTGCACGTTGCGCACGTTAAAGATACCTTGGCAGTTGGAAATCGTAAAGAGCAGGCTGAACAGGCCGCTGCCCGGGCAAAATTAAATAAAATTCATCCCTACCATTTCCTCTCCCCCCCCTCCCTCATCCCCCCTCCCTCATCCCCCCCCCCGAACGGCGCTGCACTGTGGCGACGGCGTGCCTGCTCCAGTTGTAACTGGGCTGCAATGGCACAAAGGCAAATTTCCCAAATGGGATTAAAGAGTTGTACAAATACAAATACAAAAATACAAATAAATGGATTCTTTCAAATTTGCTGGCTTTTTTCTTTCTCCACCCCAGTAATTATAGACCCAAAGCGTTAAGCTACTTGACTGGCCTACCAATACAACAGTCTAGATAGCCCGGAAAAAATAAGTTTGTGTTTACGTCAAATGCCAAGCTTTTTGCTATTGTCTTAGACGTTTACAATTCCATGTTGAAAGATGCTGAAGATTTTTTCATGTGAGTATAAGTGAGGGTTTCTGCGATACAGAGCAATCTGCAGTCGTTTTTGACTCACCTTATTAAAATGAGCGAAACCGATTAGGCCAGGCCCTCATCAACCGATTTTTATCTGTCGACAAACTTGGATGGTGACGTCATGACATTGAGTGTTCAATGAGATTCAACTATCTGGCTGGCTCCCGAGGTCTCATTGAAACTCAATTTAGTCACGTCACTACCCAACTAGACAGCCGATCAATGTCGGCTAAAGCTGGCCAAGGTTTGTAGTTTGTGAGAAAAGTGAATTGGATGTCAAATGAAAATGAAGGTTCGTGAATCTGCTCTAGGTTGACTTGGCAAATTCCGGAGACGAGACGGCACCAACTGTTGCTGGAGTAGAACTTGCTTTGGTGATCCGGGGGACAGTCGCCCAGCTTTGTCATGTGACTCAGATTGTTGGATCAGCGCATGTGCGGACTGGAAGCCTTTCTGCCCACCATCTGAAGCTTCTCATTTGTCGCCTTAAGTCGCTAGATCTGGTGTCATCAACACCAGGCTTTTGGCCTAAGGGTGGGGGGGCGGAGGTGACACGTGCCAGACTGCAGTTACACAATGTTTCCATTCAAGATTACCTTCTGTCCGCCGTGATGTAATGAATTTTCGCTCGGGATGATCCTTCTATTCAAACAGATCCCACCTCAGACACATTCCGAGCCACCATCGAGTCAAAAATCATAGGACACTGTATGTGCGTGTTATTGACCTCGCCAGTTACAAATTTTCTATCGGTGAAATACATTTCTGAGAAGAATGATGTTACAGGTACGTACGTCCCCCAAGTTTTTTGCACTAGGAGTACGTATTTTAAATCCTACAGTGACTTCAGGGCTAGAGAGCTTGTCACGAGTGGAGTGAGTGCAATTAAGGGGATTGCTACAGAGCGGGTGTAGAGTAAGAAAGGCTCACAGTAGACAGCAAGTTAAGCGTGCTGTTGTGAGTAGTGGGGGGGGGGGGTCTGAATGAGGCGAAAGCGCTGTATAACTATCACTGCAAGTTAGAAGGTCCGACGGAGCGGACCTGTGAATAAAAGCCCATCGGGCGGACATAAAGGGAAGCAGTCGAGAAGACTAGTGAGAGTCTTTCCAGTTATGACTGGTATGTAGAACGTTGATTGATTATTATGATTGATGTATTATATTATATTCGTCTATTACCATGATGTGAATAAGTATATGTGAGGAATGTGGAAGTCCTTGATATTGGATATAGCAATGTGGGCCATGAGCGATAGATGAAAGTGAGTCATGGATCTGTAGCGCGAGTGAGTAGTGTGTACTCCGATGGTGTGTTACCGTAAGATGTGTGGTGAGTGAAAGGTGAACTAGTGTGTGTACGCTTCATGGATTGTAAGGAGAGGTGGAGTGAATAGAAATGGTAGGGTATTATACCAGTGTAATGTTATTCTTGTAGGTGTCGGGGACGGGCCGAAGAGCCACCTCGATGAGCACAAGTGATAGGCCAGCATAGGGCCGGAGGCCACACATAGGCCAGAAGTGAGGCTGTCAGTGCAGGACAGTAGAGGCACATAAAGTCGTGGCAGTCAGGCCACGGACAGGGACGTAGATATGAGAGTGAATGAGATACTATATTGTTGCCATGTTGATAGGCTAGTGAACTGATACTATGTTGTTGCCATGTTGATGGCTATGGAAATAATAATGTGTTATTGCCCTGCTGAGGTGCTAGGGGAGTGCTAAGGTGTATGACAATAGGGAGGGGATGTTGAGGGACTGCGGTGCCAGTGAATCATTAATGTACTATTAAGACCCTGAGGGGAGAGGCTGAGGCCGAAGTGCCTTTAGGAGTAACTACCGGGTTGTGGATCCGAGGGAGAGTGTGTGTGAGAATAAGTCCGTTGTACGGCAGTCATTTCAATAATATAATATATGTAATTGCGCTATTATATGTATAATTATGTTTAATAAATGTGTGAGTCTGATGGATTGTTCTGTTAAGTGTTAACTTGTTTGTTCGTGATTGTTGTCCTGTCATAACTTATTACATCTCCCAGTCTGGGATTTGTGACACTGGGGGCTCGTCCGTTGTGACACTGGGGGCTCGTCCGTTGTGACACTGGGGGCTCGTCCTGTTTACCTGTGGTCATTTTGACATTGTGTATTCGTTATATCTAGTTGTTTTTCTGTTGTGCTAGGAATTCGTGCTGTTGTCTTTGTTCGTGGGATGAATGGAAATTTCATGATGATATGATTTATGTATGTTTATGAATAATAATATGTATTGATGCATGTATTTTGATGAATATGTATTAATGTGTACTTAAATTTCTGCAGAGTGTGCGTGCCAGCCTGTAGAGGTCAAGCAGCCAGAGCTCCGAGAAAAAGGGAGAAATTTAGATCAAGGGTGAAAGTTAAGTGAAATTCTGAAATTTTGTACCCTGGATTGAGGGCTGTCTTTTCTTCTGTCTTTTTCCGCTGTTTTTCTGTTTTCGTTGTAATTGATTATACGGGCGGTGGCGCGGGTTTGCTGTGGTGAGCGTAGTTTGTCCTCTTCGGGAGGTGGGCTAAATTTGGAACTTCGTTCATCACAGTGAACAGTTCTGTAGGGACCTGTATTTTTGTTTAGATTGTAGCGTTCTATCTTCCTCGTTGTTTTAGGAAGACGTTTCTCTTGTCCCTCTCCTACCTTTCTGTAGATACGTTCTTTTTTTTCAGACTCTGTTCTTGTTCGTACCTTGTTGTGTAATCGGCGTAGTTAGGTTGCATTTTTTTCCATTATATTTTCTTTTGTAGAAGCTTTGTCCTAGTCTGGTTCGTTGTCCTTGACGTACTTGTGGTCTTTCTACTGAATTTCCTTATTCTTGTCTTTTCTACTCTTTTTTTATTATTAATAGTGCTATACATTTTATGGATATAGAATTGGTTGTGCTGTAGAGGTAAATTTCTGAATTGTATTCTGAATTGGGTATTGTTATATCTGGTGTGATCTCAGGTCTCTGGTCGTGTCGTTAGTTATCATACCGACAGGTTAGCCGTTTTTTTTAAATATATACCATAACCATAAATCTGTGAAATGGCGGAACTCCAACAACTAATGAAGTTGGGTAAGGAACTTGGCCTGGAGGGAGAGGAGCTACGCGGCTGGATCAAAGAACAGCAGGCGGATTTGCGCGATGAGCGTGCTAAGGATAGGGAGCAGGAGAGAGAGGCTAAGGCTCAGCAACAAGAAAGAGAGGCTAAGACTCAGGAACAGGAAAGGGAGTTAAGGTTAAAGGAGATAGAGGCGCAAGTAAAGATTGCGGAGTTAGAACTCAAGAGGAACACGCCAACGGAAACGGTTGAGCGGCAGGTACACAATAAAGGTGGCGTTAGGATTAAGCTCCCTACGTTCGACGACCGGAAGGACGACATAGACGCCTTCCTTTACAGGTTCGAACTGAACGCACAATTGCAATGGGGGGAAAATAAGGAATTATGGGCCACGTACCTGGCATCGCTATTGCAGGGGCGAGCGTTAACCTACTTTAAAGAGCTACAGCGCGAAGACGTGCAAGATTACGATAAGCTGAAGGCTTTGCTGCTTCGCCGATTTGCGCGTACCGAGGAATATTTCCGGGAGCAGTTTAGGCGGGCACGTGCAGACACCAGGGAGGATTTTGCTGCCTTCGTCGCGAGACTAACGGAGTATTTCGCGAACTGGGTAGACTTGGCGCATGTGGGCACGGATTTTGCTAAACTGAAAGACTTAATGATCCGTGACCAGCTGTACGCGTCGTGCCACAAAGATCTGGTGGCTTTCCTGAAAGAGAACGAACCCGCGACGGTGCAGGAGGCGTCTAAGTTGGCGGAGGCATACCGTACGGCGCATCCGTCCAAACCAGTCGCCAGGGCGTACGTCCAAGATGCTGGCTACGTCGCCGTTGTCGAGGGGTCGCCGGCAGGACTTAGGGACATGTCGCGTCAGCGTGGTGCCTATAGCGGGCAAGCCCAGGGACAGCGTATGGGCTATCACCAATCACCGGCATATGGATCCGGTAAGTTTGACCGAGCAGGAGGGCTAGGTCGCGGTAATGGCCGGGGGCGAGTTGTAACCTTTGCCGATAACCGACGGCATAGGGACTCTAGTTCCGGTCGCGATGGGTCACGGGGACCCAGGCCTAGTGCAGCACAGGGAGCGGAGTGTTGGACTTGCGGACGCGTGGGTCACTTTTCACGCGAGTGTAGGGCCGCGAAGTGTTGGAACTGCGGTAGAGCAGATCACATCAGCGTGAACTGCCCTGCAGGTAGGATAGCGGCGAACGTGGACAGTAGCTCCAGTCCATGTTCCCCAAATAAATTTCATCATGCGGCTGCGTGTGTTACATCGGACAACGGAGGCGGACAGTATTCTAAGTGTCCCAGTTGTGAGAAGTTATTATCTTCCGGTGTTTTACCTTGTGGGAGAAAGATCCCCGTTATAAATTCATGTCATACAGGAGGTGGTCTTAGGGTTTATCCGGGGTTTGTTGGGGACGAACCGGTCTCGGTTTTACGAGATACGGGATCTACTGTTGTGGGAGTGCATAGAGACTGCATTCGGGATTCACAGCTTACAGGTGAGACTGTCCCGTGCATCCAATTTTCGGGGGCCATTGAGAAGTTACCCATGGCAAGAATAGTGATAGATACACCTTTCCTTAGCGGGGAAGTCGAAGCAGTCGTTGGTTGTTTTCCAGGCGCCCAGCTCATCATTGGGAATGTATCACGGGTGGTTTCCCCTTCCGATGAGAACGTGCAAGCATGGTCGCAATCAAAAGGTATTGACTTTTGCGCCGCGGTCGAAACACGTCGACGGGTAGCTGATAAATATAAGATTAGACCTTTGGCTACGCCAGCGGTCAACCTAGATATCACGCCAGAGCGCTTGGCGAAATTACAAAGGGAGGATCCATCATTAAACCCATGTTTTGGGGAAGCGCGAACCGAGAAAACGAGGAGATATAAGAACGGGTCGTCCTCCTTTATTGTTCAGGCGGGCATTCTATTCCGTAAGTATGTAACGGTGTCCTCAATTTTAAAGCAGGTCGTTGTGCCAGCGTTGCTGATCGCAACAGTATTGCATTTGGCACATGATGTCCCATTAGCGGGTCATATGGGGATAGCTAGAACCAAAGAAAGGGTTCTTAAAAATTTTTACTGGCCATCGATCCACAGAGATGTGCAGGTCTATTGTAAGACGTGCAGTGCGTGCCAAAAGACGACGCATAAGGGTCGTACACCCCAGGCCCCTCTTCAGAAGATCCCCACGGTCTCGGAACCGTTTAAAAAGGTCTCGATAGACCTTGTTGGCCCCATTCACCCAGCGACCGATAGGGGGAATCGATTTTTCTTGACGGTCATATGTAATGCTACGAGATGGCCAGAGGCGGTTCCTCTGCGGACCATAACGTCTGAGGCAGTCGCGGAAGCGTTGTTTGCAATTTTCGCTAGGGTAGGAATACCAGAGCAAATTCTGTCTGATAGGGGCGCGCAATTTACGTCGCAGATGATGAAGGAATTGTTCCGCTTATTCAGCATACAACCCATCACTACCACCCCTTATCATCCGCAGGCTAATGGCATGTGCGAGAGATTGAACTCGACGTTAAAGTCGATGCTGCGTAAGGTAGCTGCTGATCGCCCTAAAGATTGGGATAGATATATCCCTGCAGTGTTATTCGCGTACAGAGAGGTACGGCAGGAGTCAACGGGATTCTCGCCGTTCGAAATGATGTACGGTCGTAGTCCTAGGGGCCCAACTGATGTTCTTCGGGACATGATGACGTCGCCATCATCGGGAGACGATGAGCAGATTTCGGTGTTTCAGTACCTTGTTGATTTAAGAGAAAGACTATCTGCAGCGCGCACTATAGCAGAAGAAGCGTCTAGTATCGCTTCGAAAAGAGCAAAAGACTATAAAGATAGAGGGTCCAAACTGAGAATTTTTAAGCCAGGAGACAAGGTTCTGTTGTTGTTACCTACGGACCATAATAAGTTATTGATGACATGGAAAGGCCCTTATGTTATTGAGCGAGTTGTTTCAAAGGTAGATTACGCTATCCACATTGATGGAGCGAGTAAGGTTTTCCATGTTAATATGCTACAGAGATTTTATGAGAGACCACAGTATCTGTGTGCACAGACAAGACCAGAGGAGACTGTCTTCTCTATTGCTTGTACGGGGGTCGTAGACCAGTTGGACTGTGACGTAAGCGACACCGAGGCGCAGGAAGAGTTACAAATTCAATTGCCGGAGTTAACTGCGACACAAGGTTACAGGGACGTAAAAATTAACCCTGACCTTACGAGTTCAAGGAGTAGGGAACTTGAGACCCTGTTGGCGTCATTTCCGGATGTTGTTACGGATTTGCCGGGTCGCACTACGGTGATCCAGCACCAAATAAAGTTGACTTCGGATAAGCCAGTATTTCTTAGACCGTATCCGTTGCCTTTTTCTTCGAGAGATAGAGTCATAAAGGAAGTTGAGTCAATGTTGAAGTTAGATGTGATAGAACCATCAACATCGCCGTATTCATCACCCATCGTCCTCGTGAAAAAACTTGATGGATCGGTGCGGTTCTGTATTGATTTTCGAAGATTGAACACTATTACGGTAGGCGATAGGGAGCCTATTTGGTTTCAGGAGGAATTAATAGCTTCATTGGCCGGGTCCACGTGGTTTTCCAAGATAGATTTGACGAAAGGGTATTGGGAAATCCCGCTTACTGAGGAGTCTAAACAATACACGGCGTTCCAAACGCCCATTGGATTATTCCAATTTAAGGTCATGCCATTTGGGTTGGTAAACGCGCCAGCGACGTTTGCACGACTAATGAGATTAGTGTTGAAGGACATACCTAATGTCGTGTCATTCTTTGATGATATAGCATGCCATACGTCGACATGGTCTGAGCATATTCAGACACTAACAGTAATTTTTCAACGATTACGTCATTTTGGGTTAACTGCTAAACCCGCAAAGATGGATTTGGCATGTCCAGAGATAATATTCTTAGGACATATTGTGGGTAGAGGTGTTCAGAGACCTGAAGAAACAAAAATTGACAAGTTAGTAGGGTTGCAAATCCCTAAAACAAAGAAACAAGTCAGAAGCTTAGTGGGAATTTTAAATTATTACAGAAAGTTCATTCCAAATTTTTCCTCCTTGTCATCTTCTCTTACTGACCTTACTAAGAAGGGACAACCCGATAAGGTCCAGTGGACGTCTGAATGTCAGACATCATTTGATAATTTGGTGACAGCATTATCATCGTCACCCATTCTGATATTACCCGATTTTCGATCTAATTTTATCCTCAGAACGGATGCGTCGGACTCTGGTGTCGGCGCTTGTCTTCTACAGGAGAAGAACGAATGTCTCCATCCTGTATGTTATGTCAGTAGGAAGTTATTGCAGAGAGAAAGAAAGTATTCTGTGATAGAGCGTGAGTGTCTTGCCATTGTGTGGTCCGTCCAGAAATTAGGACGTTATCTCATGGGACGAGAATTTTGTATCCAGACAGACCACAAGCCACTGACATTTTTGTCGAAGAATCGTTCGTCCAGCCCACGCTTGTCTAGATGGGCATTGGCTTTGCAGCCGTATACCTTCGTTATTCAACCAATTCCAGGAACCAGCAATCATATTGCCGACTACCTTAGTCGAGCCTAGGGGAAGATTTCAGGAGCTTATACATCGGAGGACAGGAACATTGACAGGATCTGTGTGAATAAGTCGACTTTAAAATATTGACATTACAAATATGATATGAAGAATGGTTGATAGGTTGAGTGGTTTTTGATTCTGTATTAAGTATTGTGATTAGTTAGCTATTCATGATGTGACACATATATGCATATTGCAGGCAATACGGATCCCCATATTTTCCCCTGATTTCGGTATTTTATATACTAGGGGAACTGCTAGGTCAGTTTTTTTTAGTGTAGGTATTGCTCACGCTCACTCGTTGACAGTCATCTTGATGCGATTTGAAATTAATTGCATTAATTTTTTTGGGGTGGGGGATGATGTCACGAGTGGAGTGAGTGCAATTAAGGGGATTGCTACAGAGCGGGTGTAGAGTAAGAAAGGCTCACAGTAGACAGCAAGTTAAGCGTGCTGTTGTGAGTAGTGGGGGGGGGGGGGGTCTGAATGAGGCGAAAGCGCTGTATAACTATCACTGCAAGTTAGAAGGTCCGACGGAGCGGACCTGTGAATAAAAGCCCATCGGGCGGACATAAAGGGAAGCAGTCGAGAAGACTAGTGAGAGTCTTTCCAGTTATGACTGGTATGTAGAACGTTGATTGATTATTATGATTGATGTATTATATTATATTCGTCTATTACCATGATGTGAATAAGTATATGTGAGGAATGTGGAAGTCCTTGATATTGGATATAGCAATGTGGGCCATGAGCGATAGATGAAAGTGAGTCATGGATCTGTAGCGCGAGTGAGTAGTGTGTACTCCGATGGTGTGTTACCGTAAGATGTGTGGTGAGTGAAAGGTGAACTAGTGTGTGTACGCTTCATGGATTGTAAGGAGAGGTGGAGTGAATAGAAATGGTAGGGTATTATACCAGTGTAATGTTATTCTTGTAGGTGTCGGGGACGGGCCGAAGAGCCACCTCGATGAGCACAAGTGATAGGCCAGCATAGGGCCGGAGGCCACACATAGGCCAGAAGTGAGGCTGTCAGTGCAGGACAGTAGAGGCACATAAAGTCGTGGCAGTCAGGCCACGGACAGGGACGTAGATATGAGAGTGAATGAGATACTATATTGTTGCCATGTTGATAGGCTAGTGAACTGATACTATGTTGTTGCCATGTTGATGGCTATGGAAATAATAATGTGTTATTGCCCTGCTGAGGTGCTAGGGGAGTGCTAAGGTGTATGACAATAGGGAGGGGATGTTGAGGGACTGCGGTGCCAGTGAATCATTAATGTACTATTAAGACCCTGAGGGGAGAGGCTGAGGCCGAAGTGCCTTTAGGAGTAACTACCGGATTGTGGATCCGAGGGAGCGTGTGTGTGAGAATAAGGCCGTTGTACGGCAGTCATTTCAATAATATAATATATGTAATTGCGCTATTATATGTATAATTATGTTTAATAAATGTGTGAGTCTGATGGATTGTTCTGTTAAGTGTTAACTTGTTTGTTCGTGATTGTTGTCCTTTCATAACTTATTACATCTCCCAGTCTGGGATTTGTGACAGAGCTCTTCCCGATATCCTCCTGACAACAGCCTTAATTAATTATTCTTTCAGATTTTCTTTTCGTTTTCCTCCTGTTTTTTTTTTTTTTTTGGTTGAAAGGGTAGCGGATAGGGTTAGGGGATCGATAAGAGTTGGGGTTGAGGATAAGGACGGGGTTGGGGATAGGTACGTAGACGTACGCGCCCCTAGAGCAAAACCCCTGTTAAACGCTATGTACTGCAAAGCTCCGCGCAGAAACGAACAATAATTGAACCGTACAAGAAACTCTGAACGAATTAGAAAAGGAACTGAAAAAAAAAGCTTTCAGACCCTGTCCCGCTTCAGGCCAATAAACAACAAACGGGCTACATTTTTACTTTTTACCTTTGCTCCAAGCCCTGGTAGAAACATTTTAGGTCGACACTGCAAGCCATTTTTATGCTTTGCAGTTCATGTACAATAGTTACAGACTATGTAATAATCCGAGCTACTTCAGCCAGAAATCCAATATGCAATAATGGGCACTAATGTCCATGATGGATAGAAAGCTCGCAGTTTCTCGCCTTCTTACTTTTCCTCGTCATTTATTCCCTCGTGAGGCAGACATGGCAGAAATTAGACATGGTATTCCAGAAGCTTAAATTATATGTCTGGTTTGCTATCCGAAGCAATGGGTTTGCTGGCTAGACTTAATCAACATTCCTCGGGAAACCGCTCGAGGCCTGGGACTATAATATGTGTAATAATATTATTATTGATTTCGAGAGATCTTTGCTCGTAGGTAGGCACCTGTGCTGACAATCACTTTGAATTTATGCTGACATACGCCAATAGCCTGGGGAGGAAATGCAAAGGAGGAAGACAAGAACAAAATTAACAACTCTATTATCAAAAAAGCTTGCCGTCTAACTAACAGTGAATACGTGAACTTTGATGAGTTATTCGTGCATTCGTGCATTCGTGCAAACAGAAACTAAAATCAGTTCTAAATGATTGCTCCCACCCCTTGTTCCATCAGATAGTCCGATCCCAAAGAAGTGGACGAATACTGTATTTAAAAACAAACAGAGAGCGCTACAGACGTTCTTTTTTGCCATCCGCAATTCGAAGTAGTAGTGTTTCCTGATTGTCAGGTCAGAAAAATCTGCTACTGGTAACATGTAATCCATTACAACCTGTTTCATGAACTGGTACGCTAGCATGGTATCAGTGGGCGTGCACCTGTCGGTGCAAACGGCCAGGGCGGAGGAGGTTTCATCTAACCCAACGGCCACATGCTAGGGCACAATGTGACCCTCAGTACTTGAGTCCTTCATATTGGCCCCCGGTAGCGGTGTGGTCATAGGCTTGTTTGCCTAAATCACAGACGAAGAATTGAGCAAACTTCCCGGACGCAGCTTCGAAGCTGGCGGCAGCAGGCCAGTGGTTGATTGATAGGGCAGATGGCAATATACCGTCACTCTGGCCTGGATATCGTGACACAGAGCATCCACCAGTATTGGTGTTCTTTGGTTTGGGTCTTTCACCCTAGTCAGTTGGGACTGCGAGGCTGTGGAGTAGCCTACAGGCAGCCGGTCAGGCAATATGACTGTCCCTCTGGCATCTTCCTGCACCTGGATACATTTCCAGACGTCTTGACCCTGTCTTGCCACTTGGATAAGTTGTGTCCAGGCGAGAGAGTGAGTCTGATGTTTGCGCAGCTCTTTCTCACTAAAAACAAATTCTTTGCGCCAGTCTTAACACTCACCTCATCTTCTTTCATCTTTGTCTCGTCTTCTTTCCTCTCAAAATTCCAACGGCGATGGGCGAGTGTGGTGGCAGCAGGTTTGGATAGACTGGAAGCTGTTAGCACAGACCTACACGTTTGTGGCTGTGGGCTATGGTCGCTTCATCGTCGATTGAAGTGGAGGCGTGGGGAGGCAGCACCCACAGTAGCTGAGCAGCCTTATTTAAGGATAGCACTGCTCACCTCAACTGAGGAAGGGGCTAGAAAAGGTGCCCTAAAGAAAGCCCACTTCACATCACCCTGACTGGTATACCGCGACCAGTGGGGATCCCTTTTTGCGGTCGAAACAAAAAGAAATTCAGCTTACTCAGGCTAGGAGCCTGGAATATACGCACACTACAGGACAACTCAAACAACCCTGAAAGACGTACTGCACTTATTGCCATTGAGCTCAGCAGGTACAACCTGGACATAGTGGCATTCAGTGAGACCAGACTCCCTGATAGTGGCCAACTCAAAGAGCTCAGTGGTGGATACACCTTCTTCTGGAAAGGCAAGGGTGCAGTCGAACCGAGACAGCATGGTGTTGGGTTTGCAATTAAAAATGACCTTGTCAGAAACTTGCAGTCCATGCCAATTGAAATAAATGACAGGCTAATGACACTCAGGATCCCAGTTGGGAAAAGCCAGTCAGCCACCCTCATTAGCGCATATGCGCCCACCCTGACAAACCCAGATGAAGCCAAAGACAAGTTCTATTCTGATCTAGAATCTGTCATATGCTCTGTCCCGGCAGCTGATAAGCTGATTCTCTTGGGGGACTTCAATGCTAGGGTTGGCTCCGAAATCTCAGCGTGGCCAAATGTTTTGGGCCCTCATGGAGTTGGTTCATGCAATAACAATGGGTTGCGCTTACTTACTTTGTGCGCTGAATTTGGCCTGTTCATTACCAACACAAATTTTAGTCTCCCCGTGAGAAACAGAACGTCATGGATGCATCCCCGCTCAAAGCATTGGCATCTCATAGACTATGTCATTGTGAGGAAGACTGACAGAAAGGATGTCCTTGTAACAAAGGCGATGTGTGGTGCCGAGTGTGAAACTGACCACAGACTCATTGTTTGCAAGCTCAGACTAACATTGAGGCGCAATAGACGCCCTCAAGGGTAAGAGCCATCTAAACGCCTAAATGTTTCAAAACTCTGCTCAGCTGAGAAACAGAGCGAGCTCTCATCAGAACTCTCCTCAAAATTGGATTGCGTGACTTTTGACCCTGAGAACATTGAACAGAGCTGGACTGACCTAAATACGACTGTACACTCTTGCGCCAGCAGCACAGTTGGTTTTCCTGTCCGCAAGCACCAGGACTGGTTCAATGATAATGATAATGAAATCAAAGTGCTCATCAAAGAAAAAAATAGTCTCATCCAAGCTCACTGCAGTGACCCCTCTTCCACAGCAAAAGCTGATGCACTGCGTGCATGTAAGGGTGTACTCCAGAAGAAGCTGAGGAAAATGAAAAATGACTGGCTTGAAGAGCGAGTAAGAGAAACTCAGAAATATGCCGACACAAACAACACTAGAAAGTTCTTTGAGAGCCTCCGAGTTGTGTTTGGACCATCCCGCTCAGGCACTACGCCACTTCTTGCGTCAGATAGTTCAACACGCATTGTTGAATTGAATGCCATAATTCAGCGTTGGGCAGAACATTTCGGAGGTGTGCTAAATCGGCCATCAAATATAAATACTGAGTCCATTGACCGCCTCCCTCAGACTCCTATTAATGCAGCTCTTGCCAAGCCATTCACAGCAAATGAGACCCGAACTGCCACAAATCAGATGTCCTTTAACAAATCACCAGGCGTGGATTCAATTCCTGCTGAGGTGTATGCCTTCGGTGGAGAAAAGCTTATTGAAAGGCTGACCGAGTTGTTCAATCATATGTTGAAAGCAGGGAAGCTGCCACAGGACTTCAAAGATGCTTCAATCATCCATCTGTACAAAAACAAAGGGGACAGCCAAGTCTGTGACAACCATCGGGGAATCTCTCTACTTTCAATTGCTGGCAAAATATTGGCAAGAATGCTTCTGAATCGCCTTCTTGATCACCTCTCGTCAAATGACTTGCTTCCCGAGAGCCAATGTGGCTTTCGTAAAGAGAGGGGAACGGCGGATATGATTTTTGCTGCCAGACAGATTCAGGAAAAATGCATGGAACAAAATAAAGCGCTGTATATCACATTTGTTGACCTCACAAAAGCATTTGACACAGTGTGTCGTGAAGGCCTCTGGAAAATCTTGGCGAAGTTTGGGTGTCCACCCGAATTCATCACAATAGTGCGCCAGTTTCATGATGGCATGCAAGCTGCAGTCAAAAGCAACGGCAGTGTTTCAGAGCCCTTTGCTGTCACAAATGGGGTAAAACAGGGTTGTGTCTTAGCCCCAACTCTGTTCAGCATCATGTTCTCTGCAATGCTACAAGAAGCCTTTAGCTCTCCTTCTCAAGGGGTAAGCATCAAGTACCGAACTGATGGCAGTCTATTCAACCTCAGGAGACTTCAGGCAAAAACCAAAACCAAAAGTACTCAAGTCTGTGACCTACTATTTGCTGATGATTGTGCACTTCTGGCACACGATGAGGATAGCATGCAAAACTGTGTTGATAAGTTCTCTAGTGCCTGTGACAACTTTGGCCTCACAATAAGCACAAAGAAGACGGAAGTGCTCCATCAGCCTACTCCAGACGACAAGTATCCTGTGACCCCAAATATCAAAGTCCATGACAGTCTTCTGAAGGTGTCGGAGAACTTCACCTATCTTGGCAGTACACTGTCTTCCGCGGCTCGTGTTGATACTGAAATTCTCTCAAGAATCAGCAAAGCCAGCTCTGCATTTGGCAGGCTTCGAAAGAGAGTATGGGATGTCGCCGGCATTCGCACAGACACTAAGCTGAAAGTGTACAATGCTGTGGTCCTTCCCACCCTACTCTATGGGGCTGAAACCTGGACAGTGTACCAATCGCATGCCAGAAAGCTAAATCACTTTCATCTGGCCTGCCTTAGAAAGATCCTAAGGATCAAATGGCAGGATAAAATTCCAGACACTGAGGTCCTCAATCGTGCCAAGGAATTGAGCATCTTCTGCCACCTGAAAAAAATTCAGCTACGTTGGGCAGGACATGTTGTCAGAATGCCCGACTCCAGACTCCCTAAGCAAATCTTCTTCTCTGAGCTCTCCAATGGAACGAGGAATGTTGGGGCCCCAAAGAGACGTTACAAAGACACTCTCAAGCAATCACTGAAGGCCTTTGCCATTGATGTGAGTGAGTGGGAAAAGCTCTCGCTTGATCGTGCAAATTGGAGGGCGGCCCTTACCAGAGGCAGCAAAGCATGGGAAGCTGACAGAGTCCAGCAGGCTATCAAAAAAAGAGAACGGCGCAAGAAAAGGCCCAGAGGTACTGAACCAACGGAGCACTCTTGTCATTTGTGCGGAAGGGTCTGCAGGGCAAAAATAGGACTTATCAGTCACATGAGAAGCCATAAGTCACGAAAGAACAGTCTTTCCATTCTGTCCTCTGTGTCTTTTAGTTCTCTTTATTGTCCATGTGTTGAAATTCTCAACAATTTCTGTTCTTTATTCCTCTGGTGTTGTTAAGGTCATCATCATACCTGATGGACGAACTATTATTATTATTAGTATGCTGTTGTTAGTTTTTCCTAATGGATTGTTCTAACAGTGCGTGTGTGTGTGAGCAATGTTCTTACTTGTTGGTAATGTTGTGTGAGCAATGTGCGTGTGTGCGGTTTGCGTTAAAGACTTGTAGGTCTTAGATATTGTATTTGCTGTTGTACTGTTACCGAATGCTGTGGCAACAAATTTCCTGGAAACAGGATAATAAAGTCATATCTTATTTCTCTCTCCCTTGGTGTATAAACCTACTAGTTATGCTTCTTTTGTCAGTTTCATAACAGAACATAATTTGGGACACATTGTCGGGTATTTTCCATATTCTTGAATGTCCATATTTGCCTTTTCGAGAAAATGAGGATTGAAAGTTTGAAGAGTTGCGTAAAATAAAGGTTTTGTTCAATACCTTCCAAGAGCGAAAGGTGCAAAAATGTCCACGAAAAATACGCCCATGTGACACTTTAACATAATCAAATGAGGAGTGAAAGAAGCACTTTCATGACAGAACCTCTGAGATCGGCAAACTGTCGCATTCAATAATATGGCAAATACTCCTGGATAATTGGATTATTATAGGGGAGATTGGAGTTAGTGGGAGGGGGGGTGTCAAGGTGGGAAAGAATGAATAAATAATAATGTTGTACTGGGTAAATTGACCTATATAGCTTGTAAAATGGTGGTTTTGTTGAAACTATTACACTGGTCTCGTGCAGCTTCAGCTCGTGATAGACACGTGAACTACTACTTCAGTCCCACAGAATACTCGGCTCTTAAATAAGTGTAGCAGACTGATCAAAGGAATGCGGTAACTTATTTACTGTAAAGTGTAAGGATTTCTGGTAAGTTCCAGATACGCGATTATTTGTTGAAAAGGATCGTTGATTCAGATGGTGAAAACAGGGATGCTTACTTTGAGCTAGCGACAGCAATTTGTGTGTGATTGAAATGGTTGCAGACTGAACTAATGTTGCAATTTCCGTCTGGTTAGGATGTCTCTATTCGTTCTCTAATATGAAGAACCACAATAGAAGTGTTACAATTCCTCGCCGATCAGGGAAACTTTCATATGTCAAAGTCACTACTTTTTCAGGAAGAGCAAACTCGTGTTATATTCTTGTTGTGTGTGCTACTGGTGGACTGTTTATTCCAAACTGATGCCTGGAAATATGAAGCAGCCCACCTATCGTTTTGCAACCCAGCTAGTTAGATCGGCCAGGTAAAAGAAACTATAACACAGCCGGTTTTCATTTTCTTTTCTTTTTTTTTTGTCGAAAATTTGACATACGACAGTTTTCCTGGACACTATTTAATGGAGTCCTGAATTCCCTCGTTTGCAGTTTCCTTGGATTTGTTGCCACATTTGAATGTCTTGTTACCTCTGTGATTGAGTTGTTGAATGACAGGAATGTGGTGTTGTTACATTGATGTTCGGGCGTTGATGACGCATGAGCATGGATTGTATTACCTGGCAGGCGGGCAATGAAGGAAACTAATAATGTTTGTTGGGCATTTTTGCTAGATATTTTGTTTTTCCCACTGCCCTTTTCTCTGCCCCCCCCCCCCCAAAATTTTTTTACGACCCCAGTAAATGATGACCATGTTTGGAGGGTGTACCATACGCGGTACACAGCTTTAGTTGGGCAACCATTGCATGTCCCGCCGACCGGCGCTGCACTGTGGCGGCGACGTGCCTGCTCCAGTTATAACTGAGCTGCAATGGCACAAAGGCAAATTTCCCAAATGGTATTAAAGAAGTATACAAATACAAACAGAAATACAAATACAAATACAAATGTCCCGAATTTAAATCACCTAGTCGAGCGCTGGCTGTAAAAACATCCATCTAGAGGACGAAATCTGCGGGGCTCCTAAAGTCGTGACCTTGACATGTCATCCTTACTGTGTTTCTAAAATGGAACTCCTCTTCGAAATTTGATACTTCCATTTCCAGTTGTCACTTCTGACTGAAAAGAAAGTAAGAAAGGACTTAAGACAGTTTTTCAAAGACTTTACATGTAGGAAGACACAACGAATAATGTGCATTTTTGGCTGGTGTCTTGTCAGAAACGTTGACCGAGGTCTTGGAGAGACAACCATACTTATCACATACGAGAGCCCGACACGATGCTATAAATTATATTAGGTAATTGGTTAAGGCTTGTAAGCCAGGGACAATAACCCGGCGCTGCCATGGCCAGGGAGACACAGGTAGTTAATCCGCGTGTCTCCCCCGTGGAGACGCATGAAACTCGCGCCCGGTCTGCCGTTAATCCGGGAGATGTGGAGTATGGGAGATAAGATGTTGATAGGGTGATCAGAGGGTTCCTGTTGTTGTTGTTGTTGTTCTTGTTGATGTTGATGATGATGATGATGTTGCTGTTGTTGTTGATGGTGATGATGATGATGATGATATTGTTGTTGTTCTTGTTGTTGAAGATGATGATGATGATGATGATGATGATGTTGTTGTTGTTGCTGTTGATGATGATGATGATGATGACATTGTTGTTGTTGTTGTTGTTGTTGATGATGATGATGATGATGATGTTGTTGTTGTTGTTGTTGTTGTTTATATTGATGATGATGTTGTTGTTGTTGTTTTTGATGATGATGATGATGTTGTTGTTGTTGATGATGATGATGATGATGATATTGTTGTTGTTGTTGTTGATGATGATGATGATGATGATGTTGTTGTTGTTGTTGATATTGATGATGATGTTGTTGTTGTTGTTGATGATGATGATGATGTTGTTGTTGTTGATGATGTTGTTGTTGTTGTTGTTGTTGTTGTTGTTGTTGTTGTTGTTGTTGTTGTTGTTGTTGTTGTTGTTGTTGTTGTTGTTGATGATGATGTTGTTGATGATGATGATGATGATGTTGTTGTTGTTGTTGTTGTTGTTGTTGGGAGAAATGGGCAGTGACCTTACCAGTTACGACCATAGAATTCGGAAGTACTATCTACGTTGCCACATGAACATTTGGGAGAATGACCGAATCCGGTTGTTCGATGGTGACGTCCCTTCTGAACAAAGGATTTCTAGTCAGTTCTCCGGGTGGATGTTTCTAGAGTTCACACGCGGCTCAGTGATTAATACTGCCAACATAAAATAAACCCTCTATGGAACCGAACCCCTTTTTTTGAAGGTATGTTTTCTGGAGATCACTGGATTCCGTCATCCTTCCCGAGCAATGCTTGACGTAGATGGTTTGTGTGATTCGCGCAAAAGAGCGGGCAGGTAGTGGCAGGTAGTGGCAGGTAGTGGCAGGCGGGCAGGTAGTGGCAGGTAGTGGCAGGTAGTGGCAGGTGCTCTCATATTCCCCCCTCCCCCTCTTTTTTTTTCTTTTTTTTCTGGGGGGGGGGGGGAATATCTGCTATATTCCAGGAAAAGATATTTTTGTAGATTATGCAGATCCTCTTTCGTTTCCTCAAAAAAAAAAAAAAAAACGAAATTTTGCAATTGGGCGGTTTGCACTTGAGACCATCGATACAGCCATGTGATCTCCCCAAATTGCATGAAATATATCAAATCTTGTATGGATAATTATAGCTATATACCCTGTCCCATGCTGCGTCGATACAGCCATGTAATCTCTCCAATATTGTATCGGCATAGTCATATACTCTGTGCAATGTTGTATCGATACCCATTTAATCTTTCTACCGATCACTTCCATTCACCTCTGTTTTCGTGTATTGCTTGTTCGATGTTCAGCCACCTCCCAGTCTCCCCGTCAACAAACGGCCGAAGTTTCTGTTGACAGGAGAAATGCCCATGGCTCTTGTTTTCAGAATGGTTCGAACATCAACCAGATTTGTCCTGGGAGTATGAAGATCGTTGGGCGTTTTGTTTTGTTTCGGGTTTTTTTTTCTAACACTTTTAACTGTTCTCGTTAATCAAAGTCAAATTTTCAGTGTGTGGATAGAAGGAAGACGCAAAAGAAGAGACGGTACTGGCTGGTGTTTTAGTATGTGAAAGATTCCCACTGGTTCAGTCAGTTACATGACATCAAACACTGGCTTATCTCAGTGGAACGGGGAACTCTGGGGGACTCGTCTTGTCGGGAGACCGAAGTCGTCAGTGTACGGGAGACAACCATGCTAACAACTCTGTCCCTGGGGAGTCTGCCTGGTTTTTATGACTAATGGTGATTGTATACCGTGTTGGTTCTCCCATCTTCTCATGTCAGGGAAACTGGGATTTATTTCTGATTTTTTTTTAAGGTAAGGTTGAGACTCACATTTCCTGGCGCTGGGCAGAGAATATTTCTTCGGCTCTTAAGGCAAAAGAAAAAAGCAGTTTTGAGAAAAACGGAGGCTAAAAGGCGCTGCCCTTTGGCAAATGCCAAAATCTCAAAGGAATGGTAACGCCCAATTTTGACGTGAAGTCCGAAATTTCGAAAAATTCGGGATAACCCACTTGTCTTTAAAACCGATCATTTTTCTAGATAGTTAGAAAGAATGGAGAGTGTAGGTACATGTAAGTGGAGGGGAGGAAGAGGAGGGGTGGCAGGATAAATTTCATGAAAACGGGCTTAACACTTGATTTCTTTCAAAGCTCGAAGTCAAGCATTGATGACAGAATTTTCTGTACATATTTCCATTGAACTTCATGAGATGGTGTGAACGGACGATGTTTGTTATTACACAAACAGAATAGCTGACTTTACACAAATTCTGCTGTCGCCGGTGTCTTCAGTCGCATTATTTTTACCAGCCGACCCAAGCAATATAAATGTTGCAAATTCTTTGTACCATGCCCAACCATGAAATATCTACATCTAGGTCACATTATAAAGTCATGTGGATCGATGCGAACACAAAATAATCGAACTTTTCGTTCCACTACAATACCTTAGATGTTACAAACGGATTTTCGGCTGGCAAATCTGTAAAGAGATGAGAAGAACGAACTTCCGATCATACATACCGATTTCATTTCGTGAAAATGCGTCTGCTTTCGGCTCAGAAAATACATATTAAGATTGGACTAAAATTGATGTCTCCGTGTAATGTAGGCCAAAAGTAAGGGAAAGTACATAAGATCAAAATACTTTTTGGTGAACTAATCAGGACGTTTGAGGTGGTTCCATGTCCACCTTCCAGCTTCACTATGGTATGATGCATTGTGGTCATTCAATGCTGCACCGGAAAGTGTGCCGAACTACAGAAACATGACACCGGAAGGAGAACATTTTGTTTTTTTGTTTTTTTTACAAACCGCGGACAGGAAAAATTGGGAGTATTAGATGGAGTGTTGGATCTGAACTGCAATGTGGAGTAGTCAGCGCTCAACCTCGGAATTTGTCCTCGCTGAGAAAAAACAAATATGTAGCCACAATTTCGTTCGTCCATCGCAAACCAAATATTAAAGGAAATGGATTCAGGTGAAACCGCGTGTTTCTATGTTGTTTTTTTGGGGTTGTGTCAGAGTTGTCAGGATTTGCAACTTGCTGTGTCTTATTTCTATAGTCTAAAGTGTGAGCTCTGAGGAGATTAGGGTGGCGGGCAGAGGCGACCTACGCCGTTCAGATGGGTTATTGGTTTTTTTTTATGATATTTGGATGGTCAGTTTTTGACGCTAATGATAACCGGAGGAGCATGGTAGGTGTTGTAGACGTTCACAGCCAAAGTTTACAGGATCTGGGCCTTTGCTATTTGCTGTGGTCGCTTATTTCTGATGTCGTAACCGCCAGAGTTATTTGCCCATTCGGCCGCCCTGGTGTTGTGTTTGTTTGTTTGTTTGTTTGTTTGTTTGTTTGTTTGTTTGTTATTAACCTTGCTTCTGTAGATGGAAAGCCGAAGAGAATGGAAAATGCATTATCTTTTATACAGCTGAATGATATGAAATCGTATGCATCGAGAGAACATGAGCTGAACTTATTACAGAAGAATCGTTCTTCCAGTGTGGACATTTAAGCGTCACCCGTTGTTCACATTCGAAAATGAGACAGCGAATCCACCATTTTGCTCACCAAGGCGATAGCCACTTCCCAAGGGTACATAATATCCATGGCTACATATATTTAATAATATCCATGGTGTATCTCTGTGGGTTGGCTAGATAACGTGCTTTCACAGCAATCTAGTGATCATATATCAGCTGTAGTGCGTGCTTACGTTCACAGCCCGCTGGTCATAATTTGTGCCAGGTCGGTCAGGCCTTGGACAAGATAAAAGCTTCTTACGTCAGAACTCATTAAGAGCCAGGCGCGCGCAGTCTGGTCTGCCCGATGCAGCCATAATTTAAATGCACTAACTTCCTCCTTCTACTTAAATGCAGCGAGTTTTCCACACCAATATCAGCTTCTTTTTTGCTCTGCGCCATTCCTTCTCTCCACACGTATATAATTGAAGAAATTAATTCCATAGCGTTCTCGGGTCATAAAAGTTGAAATTGAGATAACGACCAAAAAGTTTGTTGTTTTTTATAATGACATTACTCGGAAAATGTGGGCCTTATCGGTGTGTTTTATTGTGATAATGCCAGTCCTGTGTTAATGTGCTTTATACGGAAGACAGCATCTTCACTGTTCATTATGCACAACACTACAGGTTATTTTGGAGTCTAGGTGGACTTACGCATGGTATGGAACTAAGCCCTTTCAGTTATGAGTTACCCCACAGACACTGACCAGCACATTTAACTATAGACTACAGTCCTCGCTGTTCAGTTTTCTGTGCTTTTTATTTGGCCACCCCGCCACCCCCACCTACCTAGCGTGGTTACTCTGGCTTTGGCCTGTGTTCCTCTGCAGTTCCGTGTACATCAACCGCGACTTTGTGTTCCTATGTAGATACCAGCGAATATTCAAACGGAAGGGGATAATGAAGGAGGAAGGTAGGATAAACACAGAGCAGTTTTCTCAGTGGAGACAAGTGTTCATTGGTGTATCAATTAGTCCTTTGTGTCTCAGTGGAGACAAGTGTTCATTGGTGTAT
>OZ007574.1:3878738-3881238 GCA_963931925.1 Onchidella celtica | reverse complement strand
CATTGTTATATTGACGTGCGTGCAGAGCAGCAAAACAAGGCTGGTACCATTTCTTTGACGAAATATTATAAAAACCACAGAAAAACTGTGGGGTCGCAGCAGGGCTATAAGCAATGTCAAAATTGGGCAAAAAGAAAAATGTATCTTAAATTTGCTTTGTATCGTTTGGGTATTATTTCTCACGCGGGGCTTCGGCTACATACAACTTTTTCTTTTTGCCCGATTTCGACATTGGTACCATTAATTCTTGTATGTGTTACAAAATATTCTTTGTTTTCTTCTCCTAGTGTTCGTGATACCAGGGGGATGCACTCTGCCAGGGGGATGCACTCTGCCAGGGGGATGCGTTCTGCCAGGAGACATATATTTTGCTGGAACTTTCTAGGGTAGACAGGCAGCAGGAATATCACATCTGGTGAGTGCTGGTAAATGTAGTTGCTGTTGCTATTTCTCTTTTGTTGTCATGTTGCTGGTGTTGATATTGATGCAGATGATAATGGAGACGGCGGTGAAGATGACGATGTTGTTATGGTTGATGTTGTTGTTGTTGTTTGTTGTGTTTAAGTTCTTGACTTGTTGCCCACATGAGATATGACATAAAGATACGCCAGACGCAGTGAGGCAACATGTGTTTATCAAATACCACATTAAGTGTAAATGAAACGCTGCGTGAACGATTGCAATTTCAATTAACAGTGTATGGCTTTTGCATTTTGAGTTCTTGCTCCGCGCTGCATGGGGAATTGAATTATTCCAGTTGCAAAATCATGAATATGTCGATAAGCGCAACGTGATTATGCCACACAGGAGGGGAGTTAATTTGTTCGTTTCTGATACGGAGACGAATACGTTAAATATTGAACACATAGAAATAAAGAGAGGTGGTTGTCCATGTGTACGAATACTCATACCTTTTTGAAAGGTAAACGAGTACGTTCATTTTTGTTATTGTTGTTGTTTATTGGAACATGTAAGGACTGAATATATCAATGACACACTTTTAATCTGAGGGCATTCCTGTCTCCCCTTCGGCGTTTCTTGTTACTTTCTGTAAGTAAATTGTGTACTCGTGAGCCTAAAGTACTCATGAAATATGTCACTATGAAGTATCAATCTTGGCACTAAGGGGTGAATCAGGCGAAGGTTGCTGGTTCGCCGCCCGTATAATTTGCTTCACACTAACACAACAGACACTGCCCACACCCAGCTGGTACCGCGCCAACGAGCAGAGCCGATTGTGTGTGAAGCAAAACTTATGGGCGGCAAACCACCGATCTGGCGCCTACACCAGCCCTTGTTCTGTTTCACCCCTTAAGCATGCTTCTGGTTAATATCTCTTTTGCCACAGGGCATTCACCCACCATCTATGCGTGCGTCAGTGGGATGGACGCTAGTGAACTTCTTATTCAAAATAAATTACGTCGCCCTTGCTTTTCTCTCAATAACACCATCAGCAAGAATAAACGGCTTCGATGAAGAAAGTGTCTTGACTGTCGGGGAGAGTGTGAAAATGAGTTAATACATCACTCCAGTGCAAAGGTAGCAATCTGGGCCACACATAAAGCTTTTACAAAGCGAATAACGAATGCCGCAGTGAGATCGCACTGACCTATCAGGACAAATGGAATCGCAGCCTGAAGGAAATGTGCATAGATTTTCTTAGCATGAAGTGTGTCATATTCTTTCCCTTGTTGCTGATTGAATTATGATAAAATGTTACGCTTCGGGACTTTATGAGTCGTTTGAACTTGGCCAGCAAGATTTCATTGCACAATCAAATGAAAAACTATGAGGATGTATATTAGCAACATTGTTCATGTTTACGTTCTACACCCACAAGATGTGTCCGCCACAGATACCTGGGGGTGTAAAAAACAATGTTGTCTTCCAGACTTTTCCATGCACACTTCAGCAATTATTAGTTGTTGTTTTTTTTCCACAAAAGCACACGCAAAATAAATCCCCTCATAATTTTGGCATGCAGCTCATTGCTCGTGAATAAGCGTTTTTTTGTTATTTTTTCGGCGCGAGAGTTTGAAGTCAACTTGGCAAAGAGTGGCATTTATTTCATAATGAAGTGCCTGGTCATAAACTTGAGCATAAAATTGCCTGATGTCACGAATGGCAATGTCAGCGTGACACATAAGTGGCTGCTATGTGCAAAATATTTAAGCATTAATGTCATGCTGTCTGCATTGATTTCCGAAACTCATCGCTCCACGTTAAACGCTCCTGGCAATCCAAATGTAAACATAATTATTTCTCTACTCCAATGGGTTACAGAATTCACAGTCTTGTCTATTCATCTTTCATGACAACGTCCAATAGCCAGTTCCACACAGAATCCCTGAGTTTCTGCTTTTTTTTTCTTTTTTTTTTTACTTCTTCCCCCAGGAGTCTGTTGTTGATCTTGGCCCCATGCATTTCTCTCTCTCTCTCTCTCTCTCTCTCTCTCTCTCTCTCTCTCTCTCTCTCTCTCTCTCTCTCTCTCTCTCTCTCT
>OZ007574.1:3841238-3876238 GCA_963931925.1 Onchidella celtica | reverse complement strand
TGATAGATAACTGAAATAACCTAGATCTATATGGACCTTTCAGGGTGGTTCAAATCATGATAAAAGCGTATAACAATATATCTATCAGCAAGGCTAATTACGTTTCTGTTTAGTTAGAAATGATAAACGGGCTGTCAGCGAGGAATTCTGCTGGCAAGACTGCAGGGACAAACAGTTAGATTAAATCTCCTGAACAGAACTATGTTTGTTTTCCCCAGAAAACCCGCTGAATTCCCAAATATTTCATTAATTTGCTTTTTTATTTTGTTGTTGATAATTTGCGAAATTGGCCGCTTTTAGGAGGGTATCATATTAAGCCAGAGAATGTCACAGCCAGTTGCTGCCAGCAAAATATCTACCCAAGAAATAATGGCAGAAGGTGACTATGTCTGACCGGACTTGGTATGATAGGGTTCTCCCGGAATCACTAAGAAGATGTAAGAAATTATGGTGTGTACTTCTTGTCTGCCGGTAGCTGACTTTGCCGTTCGGGGCTGCGTGTTGGCCTATATGTAGAATGCGCATAATAAATGCACCATCTTGTCTGTCCGGACCCACTTAAGGCGTCGCGAACCAATCGGCGGCGAGTTCACCACTGTAAACAACGACACGTGCGTATACGCACATGGGAGACGTTCGGTCAATTCTTTCACTTCCTTTCTCTTGTTTACACGGATGGTAGGGAATCGGACCAGTTTGGATACATCCTTTCCACCCCTGTCACAACAGTCAACTGCAATGCAACCAGCAGGCATTTTAACTGCTTAGACACATCTCGAAGTTACACTCATCAGCTGATCCACCGGCCATTTTGTTTGGCGGAAGTACAAAACAAAAACTCTGTGACGTCATGCGCATTCTACCTATTGCAGTGCTGACTAGCAAATTCAGGAGCATGGCAGCAACAGACCCCCAAACACAGGTCATTGGCCCAGGGATTTCTCGTCGTATCGAACACCGCCATGGATGCTGCAACCTCTGGACTGTGCACCCTAACCCTAACCCTAAAGTGACTCTGAACGTCACCGAAAATCCCTGGGATGTGGGTGTGTTGCTGCCCCGCTCCTGGATTTGCTGGTCTGCACTACAATCGACAAACACGTTTCCGGGCTTTGTATGATACTGCCCTTATTATGGCAATAATATAGTACATCATATTAACAGGGTAAGTGGAAAACTGTGTATTCTGGGGAATAACGCACAGTGCGTGTGCACTGGAGCATCCATGAAATACACAGGCAATTTTATACACCCATCCCCCCTCAGGTATGTTTTTCCCTTCCCCCGTGGACGAGCGCACGGCCATTAGAATGGTAAATGAACATGACAAACCTTGATGTTCCAAAGCTGAACATGATATTTGACATGGATTGTCTGTAGTATTTGATGGTTGTATTATAGACATGGCCGGCCTTTGGTGAAGTGTCAAGAAACCCTACATCTGATTTTGTTGGACAAAAAATATAAATATACCGAACGTTTTAATGTATCATATAATAATGGAGCTTGGGCCCAACTTTGTTCCCGCAAAGGCTTTTTTACTACGCAACGTAGAGAAATGAAACTTGGCACATGCATGTAAAATTTATTAAGCCTGTACGTGTCGAGCTCATTTTTTCCCGAAACTCTTTACTTTTTCCAGAAATTCAGTTATAATTATCAGTTATCAATTCATGATTGCGAATACGACGTGATAATGTACTTCCGTCAATTCCGTCATTTCCGCCTCTTACCGGAAATGTAAACTCTCGAACTAGAGTTCACTTGAGATTCAGCCACGCCAAGAAAATTTTGATACCAAGTATAGTGTTATACAGATGAGGTGAGTGCCATTCATTCATACCAAGAAAACTGTGTAGAAACATTTATAGTGTGCTTCAAGCTCGGAATGAAATATTTTTATTATAGATTTTAGATCTCGGAGTGTCAGTCATGCCAAGAAAACTTTGTCGAAAGGCTAGGCCTCTCACGCCTCGAACTCTAGAGCTAATGCTCAAAGAAAGGAAAATGTAATAATAAAATTTAAAAGAAGTAATTTTTTGAGTTTGCTTTATGACGCTAATTGTCTACTTCCGATCCTTCATTTTTGACGACAACACGAGCCCATGACGTCATAATTTCCTGAAAAATTCTTCTATCTATCTATTAATGGCCAATTTTTTTTTGGATGACCCAAAGTGTCTCGACATCAATGAATGTCTTTGTGCTGATTCCTTTCGGTCTGGAGTGTTGTGCTTAACCATTCGAAGAATGGGGCAATTACTAGTTACCATAATTGAAACAGAGTGCCCATGCTCTCCAGGCCTTCTCTCTCTCTCTTTCTCTATCTATCTATCTATCTCTCTATCTATCTCTCTATCTCTCTCCATCTCTGTATCGCTCTCTCTTTCTCTCTCTCTCTCTTGCTCTCACTCCCCTATCCCTCTCTTTCTCCCTCTCTTTCTTTCTCTCTCTCTCCTCCTCTTTCTCTCTCTTTCTCTCTCTCCCTATCTCTCCTCCTCTCTCCCTCTCTCCTCTCTCCTCCTCTCTCCCCTCTCTCCCTCTCTCTCTCTCCCTCTCCCTCCCTCCCTCTCTCTCTCCCTCTCTGTCTTTCCCTCTCTCCCTCTCTCTCCTCCTCCTCTCTCCCTCGCTCTCCCCTCCCTCCCTCTCTCTCTCTCCCTCTTTCTCTCTCTCTCTCACTCTCTCTTTCTCTCCCCTCACCCCACCGCTCGCTTTTTGTACTTTTTGCTGGGGGCAGCCCCCCTCCCCCCCCCCCACCCTCCCCCGTCCACCTCTGAGAGTACCTACTTTACGGGTGGCAGCATATTCCGCATTCATCAATCACTGCTTGTCATGATAAATGAATAAATAAATAAATAAATGAGCCGGTACACTTGTTTTTATCCCTTAAGATTCCGTACAATGTTTGATCCCAAGATGATGATTGACTTCAGATAAGCTTCACTCATTCAGTATAATTATCCTCAATAAGCGAAGCCCCAATATTTAATGGCCTTAATTAACATACTAGCTTTCATCCAGTCTGTTGACTTTGATCACTGAATCATCCCTGATGCCATCACTGGCGTAATCATTTTGTAATAATAATAATCAGATGATGTGATCCGACTTGTATGCGAAGTGAACTATTCAAAACGGTTTTTAGTTGTCTAATTGTCTCACATGTGGGTCCATGTCTCGCCTGTCTGGGTTTGCTGGGAGACATGCGTTGTCTCTGGGGGAGGGGGACAGAGTGGTGTGTAGGGCTGGGGAGTTTTCACTTTTTGGAGCCGTCGCCGATATTTTGTTTTATCATTCGGAGAGCAGGGTGTCAGGAGCAGAGTTAGGGTCTTGGGGAGCATTCGACTGCACGAGAGGCAGCTAACTCACACTCGGACACAACCACACAAGAAAAGTATTAAACAACTAGACGATCTATATATGTCAGGCCGGTCAGGCCATGTTTTACATAAATATTAATAAACAAAACAAAGACAATAGAGGTATATTCAAAGCAATAAATTCTAATTACTAACTTAATTATTGATACTCATGTAATTATGGTTCTTTATTGGATGTACTGCAATGAATAGCAAATAGGTATATTATACGAAACTAGATATCAATTTAAAGTGACTGTTGAGTCGCCACTGGCCAGTCGCCAGGCAAACTCTCCCTAAATCATATGGGCTTGAATGTTAGGAGAGCCCAGTACGTTTCAAGCCTACAGAAGCACACTTCGGCTTGTAGGTAATTATGCAGTTGCAAAAAAACTATTTATATATATGCACAATCATTATTCAATTCATCAACAATGTGCCATATTACTTCAATCATACTATGGAAATAATTCTATAACAGGCCACTCGTCGTCGAGTGCCAGCTGGGGTTTCCTTAGACTTCCTATGAGGCTGTTGTTCTCTCTCTATCTCTGATCTTCTATTATGCTTGAACAAATAAGATATATTACCATTGGTCACGCCTACTGGTAGGTGCGAACATCAAAATAGCGCAGCGTGGGCTTTCAAAGGTCAGCCCACTCAGACCTTTCTTTCTAGAGCTCAGTCAGTCCGTTAGCAAGGACTTCTAGTCTTCAAATCACAGTTCAGGTACTGGCCAACCGGAGATACTTCACGACACGATGCTTCTGCTCGTCTGTATTCAATAAATCTGAACGTTACACGATGTTTTATACTATCTAACTACCCAGCAGTGCTAGTCCGCTGGCCCAATTAGTTCAGCTATCTCATTGGCCGAAACCTCCCACCATTTTAATTGTAGTAATACGTCTGCACTATTCTACCAGCCAGTTAACGTGCAAAAATTTGTCTAGTCATACTTAACAATGTCAACTATCCCCACCTTGTTTCACCCCTACTCCATTACTTATTAATCACGAACATTAAAACCGATAAGCGTGAATCTAACAGTTTAACTTTACATTTATTTACTCACCAACTATAATTCGCGAGGGCCGTTCAAGGCCACCAGCCAATTTCTCATGGTCCTGGTAAAACAACAACAACTCACTCTCTGCGTGAGTTTTAACAACATCCGAATCATGACACAGGGTATGTCTGGATCGGTAGGGAGTGAGACTGGAACAGATGCCCACAGTAGAGTGAAACAATGCCGAGTCAGGAATGCAAGATCACTGTGTGTTTGGCTGTTCTAGATATTTCTTTAACTGCGTTGAGACTTGGGGTGATTTCCATTATGTTTTTTTTTTTTCTCTAAATGTGTACATTGACAGGCTATTTTTAGTTGTACATGTACCACATTGTATGATAATATGCTTATTTTTGGACAAGTTGTAATGAATTTCAAAGTGCCGTTGGTAAAAAAAAAAAAATTATTAATGTCTTTGGAAAGAAATGGCCGAAGATGTGAATTTATTTTCTGTTTCTTTTTGCTGTTGCCGTTGTTGTATAGTTGTTGTTTTTACAATGTTGATGGTGGTGATGCTTGGTCATCATCCCGATGATTATTGTATTTTGTTGTTGTTGCTGTGTTTAAAGTCTTGTTGCCGTTGCTTCAAGGTTGCTGCGGTTGCTGGTGGTTTACCATGCATGTGGTGATGGTTATCACTGTAGCTTTCTTTTTTTTTTTTTACTTGAACTCAAAATTTTGTTTTTGTCTGTGAGTTTTGAATTTGGGGGGTGGGGCGGGGGGGGGGGGGGGGGACATCCGTAAGTACTCTTGATTTAGGACAATTATGCCTCCTCACCCCCCCCCCCTCCCGCTACACTTTTCAAGCCCTTGTTCTCTTTTCCACGAGCCTACAGTTATCAGAATGTTCAGCTTTGAAAACTTTAAGTGACATTCTACATGAATTATTTGACTGTTTCATTAGAGCCGTCACTTTTATGAAATCCAACAACTTAATTTGCTGAAAAGAAACAAAAACTAAATAAAACCAAAGTTTCTAATTGATGACCATAATTGAAAAGCGCACGTGCCTCCCGCCCTCCCCCCCCCCCCCCTCATGTACCCACCCCCTCTCCCAGTCCGAGCGTAAGTACTTTATGAATGGCCCTTGGCTGTGGCCGTGATTTTTGTTAACTGTTGCTGTCGCTGTCGTCCTTTTGCTGTTGTCGTTACCGCTGCCCCATTCATCTTCTCATGTCGATGTCGCCGTTTATTGACGCTGTGACTGGAATTGCTCCTTGATCACAAACTCAATTTAGTGGCCGGAGTTGTTCCCCGCTGATCTCGTCTGAGAACTCCAGCCCCTGTAAATGAAGACATTCACCAAATGGACAATTCTCCCTTCACACGCTGCGAATTGTTGTTTATTTCATTGTTGTCTGGCTCTGCAATCATTTTTGCACACTTCCAGAATATTCTACCTTGGCCGTGATTATCGATTATGAGTGGCGCTTGTCGGAGCAAACCGCAGACTTGATTTGTAGACATTGTATATTGCATATTAAATTTTGCTTCAACGTTTCCGTTTGGGACATTTGGGAGAATCGAATACTTATCTTTGCGTGTAACGCCACGTTATGCAGATAACTTGTATTTATTTTCTGGTATCAGCATGGAAAATATCGCATTTTCAACTTTGAACTGAGTTCTCTAAAAATTCTGTTTCAGATCCCTAAGTAATCAGTTATGCCCGCCAAAAAAGTTCGTATTTAACCGTAGGTCTTTTGCAGTTTGAGGTCCCGTGTTTTACCACGGTTGTAATACAAGCTGTGAAGATAATTTTTGGACTTGTACATTTAATACTGAGGTTCACAGCTGAGACTTTGTTACTTCTATTTTGATGTTTCCACCTGATCACTGCACCCACTCAGTAGCACTTGTCAATCTAAGTTCATACAATTACAAACTTACAATAATGTGTTCGTAACTGACAAGCAGTAGGTTAACGCTGCTTTAAAACATTCACTGTATTTATGCACCAGTAAATACCTACCTGATTCCTACGTTTATAACGTGACCACTACTAGTTCTGTTAGATATTTCTTTCACATGTAATTCAAAGATACCTTCCTAGTCCTCCAGAGTGTCTATTTTTTTAAAGTATTTTGCAGTAGCCAGTAATAAAATGTACAGTTTATAACACTGTAATATTGCTTGATTGTTGGACAGCTCGAGTCAATGTCAGGTATATATTATTGGGTATATTTTTGGAAGTTGCGTTGTCCTTCCGGTGGTCAGACTCCTGGGCTGTACACACAGACAGACACCGGACCCCATGTACGCTAGTAGAGCACTGACTCAAGTTTGTATTGCCTGTAATTTAGTGGGAGGTGTGGCCTGTGGAGTTGAGAGGGACCCTGAACATCAGTGAGACAGAAACAAGTCTTGTCTGGCTAGTTGGTGCAAAGGAAGTTTCAGTCCGAGGCAAAACCCACACAAGATAGACTTGACTCAGTCCACAGACTACTGACCTTTGGCTATAAGAAAGTCTGGGGCAAATACAGCAACAAAATACAAAAAGAATAGATAGGTCTAAATAAAACTAAAGCAAGGCCGGGGTCTGCCTACAAAATAAGGAAAGGTAAAAACATGGGCCAAGAATGAAGCTGTCAGATAATTAGGTTGAAGATCTTTGTTTGCGGAACATTGCTGGATGTGCACCTGTTACGCTCCCTGGAACAAGGGACATTCATACGATAATCACTTCCAGAGAGCATATTTCCCTCTACAGTAAGTACCTCCTGGGGCGTTCCACCTTGCGCCCTCAAGTACTGACATGAAGAGAACAAAAAAAAAGTTTGGCACGGCAATAACGGGTAAATGGAAACATTTGGTTTACAACAGGCCTTCTACTCCCTGCTGGAGCTGTTTCATGGTTTGTGAGAAAACAGAAACGGCAGAAATTGGAAAGGCGACAAAATGATTCCGGTATACACTCGATGAGGTACAGGTTTGTGTCCTTGTCATGCTTTCCAATGCTGGTCTGTTTGGCACTGTAAAGATTGTCAGTTGGGGCTCCAGTTCTCATTAAGGATAGGGTTAGAACAGATTTAGGTTGATGAAATAGGGTTGGACCTAGTGACAACATATAATTGTAATACCGATTAGATACGGAACGTCAGTCCCATATAACCAGCTGGATTGAGGAGGGGGGTGGGGGGTGTACAACTGAGTATCGCCAGTAATGCACCGGGAATTTCACAGAACAAAAAAATGGCCCTCCACCTCTCCACAGTGAACAATTTGTTTTTGTTAACAAAACTCCAGACAAGACGAAAACACCTCGTCAGAATGAGTAAATCTACGCTTTCGGTGTGATTTGTTTTCTCATAAACAAAACGGTTTAGTCTCATTTACGTGTTTTGAACTGCTGACAGGATTGTCTTGATTTGTGTATGACAGGTTACGATGTGGGGAGCTTGAAAGAAAATATTTTCTTAGGAATCCTTTCCTGATATGATCTACTCCAACAAGCTGAGAGATTTATCACGAGCCAACATTGATCGACGGTGTCCCTGAAATTTGGTTCAATGGGTCCCCAAAATGACAGGTGCGGGAATGAACAGCTTGTTAGGTATGCGACTGATCTGTGGTCTGGTAGAAAGTGCTGAAATACAAAGGACTGCAAGAGAATAACTCTGTAGCATAGATCTGTCATGCAGAGTTATCTCTGTTTTGTGATGTTCAACGTGAGTGTCAGGCGCATGTCGTCACTGCTGTACGATAATGGCATAATAATATGTCAAACTTATGCCAAAAAGGCAACTGGCGGTTGAATGCATTCTGGGGCATGAGGGCTATCAAAATAATACTACACAAAAAGAAATGCGCCAATAGGAAAAAGATAATAATCCAATAGAATGACAATGCCATGGGTCACTTAATGCCTGTCGTTTGGAGACCGTGGTCCGAATACAAAGAGGAATAGAGAAAATACTGAGTCGTGACGGTGCATGAAATACCACGTTCCCATAACAACAGCACCAAGGGACAAGAAACGGAACTGGTTGTTGTTGTTTTTTTAATATCTCAGAAGTGTCAAAAATGACTTATGCCATTAGCGTAGAGCAGTGTCGATACGGAAAAATTGATGAAGTTATTTCAGATCGTCTGAGGAATGTTTGTAGCACCTCTCTACTTCCGTTCTGTAATCTGCAGGGTTTGGGAGATGAAAGAGACGCATTTCAAATCTTCATGATACCGTTGAATTTAAGAAAATTTGGAGAAACATTTATCTGAAAAAAAAAAGAAAATGAAAAACATGGAATGTCTGCCGGCTGATTGATTCAAAGACAAAGTGGATCTTTTAAATTTCCTTTGATGAGATGGAAAGATGATTGTCGAGCAAGACGTTTCAAGTAGTTCTCAGTCAGATCCTGACATCCCAGACGCGGAGAACATCACGCCAAACTGAGACGTCTACTCCACAAGGAACACTTTTCATTGCCTGTAGATACTTTTTCACGTCAGCATGTCATAATATATTCCTTGGGTATTTTCTCAATATTCGGGCTTGGATCCAAATGACTTTCACTTGTTAAGTGAAGTGACTGGTGTCACATTGCAGCAAGACTCGAGGGTAGGCGTGAGAAATGTTAGATAATATTTAGAATGCTAAATCAGGATCAGGTTTTTCCTTCCGTGTGTACAAGGAACAAAGACAGACCTCCATGTCTGTATGAGTTTGATAGAATACATTCCACGAAGCTCCATACCAAGTGTAGCACTTTTCAATGTGTTGGACTCTATGTCTACTGTTCATAGTTACGTTAACAACTTCTTAAGACTCGTAGACCTCAAAAAATGGCTCTTCATGGTCTTGCTCTTCTTAACACAGTGTTTTGGGTTTAAACTATAATTTCTCAGCGAGAAACAAGTACATCAGTTATCATGTCACTTTGTAAGATTCCAGTACACTAGAACACCTGCACAACACCTGCAGGCTAATTGGCGGTCAAAGCCAGATTTCCTGATGATTTGATGATTACCTTGGCCAACATTGGCATTTCCAAATAAAAACGGTCGTGTTTTTTCATCTGTTCTTGCCAGGCATCGTTAACACGTGATAAAATGATATTCATTAATTTCCTGCGAGTTTCAAATGGACAAAATGTAAGGATTTACTTGAGCGATGCAGAATTTTCTATACTGCAGTGGCTCTTTTTTTTTTTTTAAACAGCCTACATTTATGGCAGTCCCCAGTGTCATACTACAACAGGTGTAAGAAATCATGACTCTGTATGCGCTATGTTCCTTCATTACCCTACTTGTACAGAAATAAAAATGTGTTTCTTTACATTGGATAACGAGCTGTTAAATGCCAGTCTAAATGCACTTTGGTGCCGTTTTGTTTTTTAGCTGGTGAGAAATTGTCATCATAAAATCCTCATCTTTACCGATCCCAAAACCCTAGCCTACCCCCCCCCCCCAGTAGGGCGAATGATGTATGTTCACACAGGTGGATGATGGATAGAAAAGAGACTGTAGATTTGAATAGCTATACCAGATATAGCTGCACCTAGGTATCCTAAAGCCTGCTTACACTGATAGGTTTTAGGAATAGAAAAAAGGAATGGGGGACTGTGTGGGAAGAACTCTCCTGGCTTTCTGTCTCTTGTTTTCTGATTTCCCCCTCCGAAACATGACCAAAACAAACGAGGCGCATCGCCTCTCATTCAGAAAACGCACCAGTGTAAATAAACAACGTTTCGAAGGGGGAAATCGGAAAACAAAAGACGGAAAGCAAAGAGAGTTCTTCCCACACAGTCTCCCATTCCTTTTTTCTATTCCTAAAACCTACCAGTGTAAACAGGCCTTAAGTTAGTTTACGACCAATGGTTTTCAACCTTTTCAAGGCCATCGCCCCCTTAGGCTCCAAAATTTCTGACATCGCCTCCCTCCACCCCCAGCCCCCCCCCCCCCCCGCCCCTCAAATCTCCCAAATAGATACATGTCATACATGTCACAAGAAGACAGAATACGCACAAATTACGATGTTAGGCTTTCCCAAGCCTTATTCATGATGTTGATAATTCATTATAAAACAGTAAGATTCTCTATCAATATGCTCTAAAATAAAATAGGTGTTTACTACTTATAAATCCCACCTACACTGGCTACGTATCTGCCCTTGAAATCCCCTCCCTCCCCCCCCCCTCCCTCCCCTTTCATCGCTATCGTTTTTGCCCCTTTGTCGCCCTTTTCTTTACTTTGTGAGCCCCGAGCAGGAATTGTAGGCCATCGTAGGCCAGGGGGCTCTACGCCAGACTTTTTGATCGGCCGACTAGTTGCATGGAGACGTGAGGATATTTAGTCTCTATGAAACCCGCGCACCAGTCAACTGGTCTAGCGTAGAGTAAATTAAGACTGAAGGCATGATGGTTTGAGCCAGATATTTAGTGGTCACCAGCACTATGAAAACTGTTTAGTCAGTTTTAGAGACAAATTAGACTGTTGTAAGTTTACGCCCCCAAATATGTTTCTGGCTTTATTGTTTGCTCATCTTTTCTTTGTCTTCTCCTTCCTTTTTATTATCTTTAGTGTTTGTTATTTTTGGGATTCTTGTCTTTATTGTTGTATATTGTAGCATTGAAAAGTTGCTGCCGTAGTTATTGCTTCTGCTGACCCCACAGTTGCCCATCCGAAAACAATCTTTGGTCGTCCCCCGCTGGTCTCTCCATAAACCTACACTAGACAGCAATCGTACACTTGTACCACTCCACCCACCCTCCCTCTCCCAATTGCCCCAAACCTCTGGATGTGAACTCACTGAATGACCAAGCTTATGCAGTATTTGTGCTCGGGAAATGGCGCTATCTGACATCGATATTTTATGTTTCATCTGAGATGAAAACTGAACCGTTCACTATCAAAATGTTCTCCTGAAACTCTTAGAGGTCAGCAGGATGTTCCAAATGGATGTATTTCTGTACCTAGGGATTCTGAACGCTCTCGGCGAGTAGATCTTCCTTTTCCCCCCTGTTCTTCAGGCATTAACGGACATGCTCTCGTGATATCCCGCCGTTTACATTCAAATCCAGCATCGCATGGTTAAATTTCATTCAGAAAGCGGGGGGGGGGGGGGGAGGGGGGAGGGGGAGGCAAATGGCACTTGTAATAGTGTAATTAATTTCTCAGTAGTTTTGAAGTGAGGATTTACAAAAGCCATCGGAAACCAAAGTATTGATTGCACAGTAACCCAGTTCTTTCAGTTGTCTGGTTTGTTTGTTGTTTTTGTAACCTGAGTCTAATGAGTCAAGGAAAGCAATGATGGTTGTTGGGTCTTCAAAACACGTCCGGACGCCTGTTATTAAAATCGATTATTTTAGACATGCCGGTACAATTAAAAAAATGTTCACCCGATTATACTGGAAAATACCATATACGTAGGTAATGAAATATTCGGTTTCATGTTAATGTGATATTTTATGAAGATTTCATTAACCTGGACGTTTCGAGAAAGAAATTTAAAAAAAAAAAAACTGTCTCCTCTCTGTCAATCACGACATTTTACATGTTTATTTTCTCTGCCTAGAATCAAAAGCAGTTTTTTTGTGAATCCTCCCAGCCAAGCAAGAGCTGAAATATCTGTATGATATACGAATGTTTTTGTAAATATTATTATCTTTCTGAGCGAATAGAAATGAATAACTGGCGCGTTACACTCCAGGGAGCAACCTTAATGTTAACCAGCAGCTTTATCTAGCAGCAGAAAATAGACTGAAAGCCAAAATACGTTTGAATTTATGTATTTTTTTTTCCCCTATATTATCACAAAATCATAGCTAGACAAATCAAAAATGAGATAGCCATCGTGATAACACAAAGATTATGAGGTTGCATCAGTCGTATGTAGCAAAGCCCCGCGTAAGAAATAATACTGCTACATACAACTAATTTTGTTTGCCTATTTTTGACGTTGCTTGTAGCCCTGCTGCGACCACACAGTTTTTCTGAGGGTTTTATAATATTTGGAGGTTGCGTCAGATCGTGTCGAAAGCAATTTGGAGTAATGATATGGAGCAGTGGGAGATTTTTGTACACTGGCTCCATCTGTAGGAAGGTTTCCTAGTTTCTAAGGCCAGCAAGTACGGAGTACATATAGGTAACTGGATATAGGTAGGCAGGCAAGAAAGTCGATGTTAAAGTTGGTTGTAATCTGGAGGCTGGAGGAGTATGTATTCAGGATTGGGGGGGGGGGGGGGGGAGATGGGGGAAGGAAGTTTTTTTATATATAAAACTAGAGAACTAATAAATCTTCAGAAATATGTGTGTCTGTGTGCATGGCAGGAATAGAAAGGTAAGAGAGGGGGGAAAACAACAGACACTGGGCAAAACGTTCTGGTTTTGTTTTCTTAAGAATTGTACATGCATGTTTACATTTTGAGTTTTAGGGTGGACTTTTTTATTTCTCATCCTTCAGAGAAAACATTTTGTTCTTTTTTTTTTAACGCCTATTGCCAGTTCATCATTTTCTCCCAGTTCTGTTTTCTCTGTTCTAAAATGTCATAATTTCCACGTTTGCTCACAGAACTGCAGACTGTTCTTCTAGCCAGCCCTGAAGGATTTATCTGGTCCTAAAGTTCCTCCTTCCACCTCTGTCTCCATCCTGCCGAGTTCTTGTGTCTGTGAATTTATAATCAGCACTAGACTTGCAACTCTCCACAGAAACATAAGATTGACAGAACGTCTACATAAACAAAATATTTTTCTCATTAAGCAAATTTTTGTGCGGTCCGCATGTTTTCCTAATGTCGCAGAGGAATTTCAAATTGAGTTTTATAGCAAAACTTGAAATCTCCAGATGAGAGATGATAAAGTGCCATCATTTTATTGGATCGATATGTAAATGGCTGTGGCTATAAAGGCGACTAGACGAGATTTCTCTCTCTAAGAAAAGGAAAAGAATGAATCGATTCCACACAAGTACGATCCGGTGTTGCAGATAGTGATCACCATTGATTTCTCTCCACCTACTTGGATAACGTTGTTCTACCAGTACCTTATTGTGATTCCGATATTGGACAACGTGTCAGTATGTTTTCGTAGTTCACCAATCGTCGACCGTAAAACTCAGATATTCCGAATGGTCCAAACCTTTCTTAACAGACACTTATTCTTTTACATTTGAAAAGCCATTCGTCTTGCTAGGAATTAAGTTTCAAGTTTCTTTCATCTTTTGCATCTTCCGAGTTTTTCCTCTGAGAAATTTGAATGTCTCTGACTTAGTACTGTTTTTGTGTGTTTAAATTCATGTTTTATTCAGATTAGCAAAATACCGCAGCTTACGACAGGGCCGACAAAAGTATCTTTCTTAAGCACCTTGGTCTGGAGTAGTTTATATACTCGGGGGGGGGGGGGGGGGGAAGGGGTAGTTTAAGGCAGCACCGAAGCTGCTGGAAGATAGTACCGGGAAAAAGAAATTTTCTTTTTTCTACAAAACACAGACCGGGAAATGTTTGACAAATCAAACTCGGAATTTTTTATATTTTTTTTATCTTAAACGAATTTAGTCGAAACCGGCATGTTCCCAGATAGTGTGGTTGTCAGTGGCAAGTTTTACAGTTCCCTCGAGGAATAAATTCGTAATTTATGCGACATGAATGGCAATGACTCTGGACCTTTGTCTTGTGATGTCACGCTAAAATACTTGGAAATCGGGCACACATTTGTCTTTGCTGACTCATTTCATGGAGTCATGGAGAAGAATACGAAACGCGGAACAATCCACTACATTTCACGACTTCGTCGCCGCAGTGCAGGCATGTGAAGGAGCACTACACACGACTGAAATGGAGCCCTCTGATTTCAAAATGTCGGACAAAAGCATGACAGGTGGAACAACTCTCAAAATTCCATATCTGAAAAACAATATTCAGATGGCCAAGTTCGAGAGAGTGTCGAGGAAACTGCTTTTCAGTACTTCTCAAAAATCACTATTCAGCACTCGTCACGATAACGCTGACTTCCAAGCTGTTGATTCCATCATGACAAAAAATATACGATCATATCAAGCAACCAAGACTAAAGCTACGTGCTAGAGATATCCTGAAATTGAAAACATTATTTAAAACATTCCATCCCGGAATGGACAAGAGATGCAATCGTCAACACACTCAAGTATGTCATGCCAGAAAACAAAGCTCGGTTTTAGAAAACATTAGTTATTGATAATCTGCCAGTCGATCTCACTGATAGATAGGGGTAGCATTGACTTGGATTGATTTAATGCATCATAATGCAACAAGAAATTCGATATGCAATATTCCTTTCCTTTTATTTTTTTCTTTCATTTTTTTTTAAACTTTGATGCAACGAACGCCTTTCTTGTATGAGGCTGATGTTGTGCCAGCCTTTAACAACATTTAACATCAAAATTGAATAGCCTTATCGCATGTATTACCTTCAGTCACCGCTCTGTGTGTCTGTTAATATGAATAGCATAGATTTTTTGTTAAAAAAATTACTGTGTCTGTCACATGTGTGTTTAAGCAGTCAAAAGTACATGTCAGGACGACATGCCTATAGCCTAATGATTAGTTGATAATGATTTAGATTGGTTGGGGGGAGAAGGCACAGATTCTATTCACCTTTGAGAGAGGATTTGTTGTATTCGCTAAGCGTTTTGTCCCTTAACCACAATGAAATAGAAGGTGTTTAACAATATTAATGTTAGAGGCGTTCTGCATGTCACTGGATGCCCAGCGGCGCTGGCACTTTACCTTAGTTGGAGGCGTTCTGTCATTGTACACTTAATCAAAAACGGAGTGGACTACTTCCATAAAACGCCTTTTCGCTTATAGTTCTCTGATTTTCATATCTACATCAATAAAACTTCGCAAGATATTATAAACATAATATTCTTTTTACTGTTATACATTAAAAACGCTATAATTTGTTCAATAGTTTCCTTGCAATAGATCGCAAAACTAAATAGGGACTATCTGTTATCGAGATAAAGGCGTTTTGTCAAAGTATGTTGACGTAGCTTGCTGGCATCTGCACTAGATCCTTCAAATCTCTCCTTGGCGCAAGTCCTGGTTCGTTGTTGTTGTTTTTCCGAAATCGTAGATTTAGCTACAATGAACAGCATGTCATGGTGAGCAATTTCGTGAAACAAATTAATAGTGAGAAGTGGAAACATTAAGTGCGTTTCGTTTTCCTGTGCACACAAACTCAGTCTGTGAACCCTGTGGGGGGGGGGGGTGGTTCTACTTTTCTAAGACTCCGGCTCTAAAGACTGCGGTTCTAGCTTATCCGCATGGCTGCTGTTGCATTAATCTGCCCAATCTCCACTCTAACTGTAACATCTGGGTGGGCCAAGTTATGTAACGTCTCAGGTGGAACGAGTTTGTGTTTTGTCAGGCTAACGGGTGTTACACCCGAGATTGTGCTGGGCTCCCCGTCTCTCATTGCCAGCGGTTCCCCCGAGGATTTGGACAAACCCACCCGTCTACCCGGTTGTCCTACCCGTGTTTTGCTTAGTTAAGTACTCGCTCAGGTTTACTTGGACAGTGATTACCCTCTTTTCTCACAGAATCTCTCAGCTTTGTTCATGGTACAGATATCGGGCAGTTGATCATTATCCTATCCAAAGTTATCTTCTTTCTTTTTATCTTTCTTTCTTTATCTCTTTCTTTATTGCTCGTCATATCTTCTAGTATGACAGTAGAAATGTAGTAGTAGTAGTAGTACTGACTATGATGTTGATGTTTGTAGAAGTAGCGATGATGGTTGTCTTTACAGTGGCAAACTTTCTCCGTGCATTATTATTTTGGGTGGTCTGAGGTGGTAAAAGATGATTTTATGCAATTTAGTCCTATCAAAATACTCGCCCATGATCAGGATAAAAAGAAGTTACGACAGTTTGAGATAACAGTTTCCTTGTAGTGATGAACCATGCTGAAATGATGTGTGGCATATGTGAAGGTTAGATTATATAATCAATAATTCACATGGCAGGTCGAATTTCCTGTTTTACACTGGGTGAGTCAAGTTCCGTTAAGTAGAACTGCCAGTTGTTGTTTGGGTGGACTGTACCCGTCCGTCTGTCTGTCTTTCTGTCTGTCGAGTACCTGTCCCTCTGGATAATTTCTGTCCGCCTGAATGTCTGTCTATCCATCTGTCCATCTATTTGTCTGTCCCCCTGTCTGTCTGTCTGTCCATCCGTCCGTTTGACAACTTTGAAAACACAAACAAGCACACGCATGTGTACGCACTCACGGACACTCACGCCACCCCCCTCCCTCCCGACAGAAAGGATGCCTCCCGTTCTCTCGATGAGGTATACACTTTGCACTGAGGCAGGCTCACGTCTTAAGATCTCTGTACTCTGAGTGTGCGGGTAGCTTAACACTTCAATCTGTTGTTGCTGGTCTCACAAATCCTCTCCATACCCCATCACCACCACCCCCTCCTCTCTCTTTTCTCTCGACACTCATTTGTTTTTGTTGCTGTTGTTGTTGTTTTTGTTGTGTTATTGCTAGTGGCGGTAGTAATAATGGTTTTTCCTAAAACTACAGAGGAAATCATGTGGGTCTTTATGAAACGATTGCTTGCATCTCGATGACCTAGGTAGGGCGGTGATGGCAACAGCAGCAACTCATATTCTTCTTTTTTTTTTTTACTATTATTATTTTTCTCAAATTTCTCTTTTCTTCTCGCCAATAATGAGGCTGGTGAACTTTTGTACCGAAAATGAAACAACTGTAATAACGTACCCGAGTAAAATGCCTCGCGATGACGTGTGAAACTGAAGTTGATGGTTTCTGGTTGACACTGGCTCATCAGCAACAGTTCATTCATTATCATTTTGTACTTATAGTTCAGAACGGATTTGTAGAGGTCATATCTGACAATCAAATTCGATTTTTGATTTCTGAACTTAATTGCTTTCATACTTTCATTAATATTAAAGTACTCCGACTGTTTATCCGTTTCTACTCACAAATGCCCAGCCATCGTTGCACTAAGTTAACCAAATTTTGTGTGCAGGTTCCTACGGTCTGAAGCGATATCTTGTGGACAACTGGTGGAATCGGGTCTTTGTCAATGAAATGAGAGTTCAAGCAAGAAATCTTAGTTTCCCTAAAGGTGACCCAACGGGCCAAAGTTAGTCAGTCCTAAGTATAACGTTCCGTTCCGGCAAGGCTGCCAACAAGCAAACGATTTTATATTGTTAAAGGAAGTGTATATCCGTACCACATGTTGTATGGATATGGACAGTGCATATCCGTACAACATGTTCACCAAAAGCGCGACTGGTGAAGGTTTGCTGAAACAAAACTTGGTATGGTGTTCACGAATTTAAAGTGACAACGCATGGAATAGTCAGATGGACCTGGGGGCGTGAGGGTCTAGTCAGTTTGTATCAATGGGCGGTAGTCAGATTGACTAATCAGGCGAAAAGGAGTTGGGGTAGCCATTGGTGATCGACATACACTCAAGTATAATATTATTAGCGCAGATCACGTAATCTCCGAGCAGAAGTCGGATTGTTTTGCTACTAAGCCGATTCATATTTTTAAAAACTATGGACATTAACAAGGTCAGTAATATAGTATTCCGGTGTGTGTTCTACGTCATCGAATTGTGTGTGTATTTTTTACAAGAGTTTGGATATCTTGAGGGCTTTCCTGGGTGTGGTGGGTATGGACATGCAGTTTTTTTTTGTTTTTTTTTTTTCGTTTTGTTTTTAAATTTGCTTTTGTGTGTAAACAATAATTTTAATGACACACAATAAATTGCTATCTGTGTCATTAAGTGCAACAGAGCGACTGTAACACAGATAATAATCAAACACTCATGTTTTGTGCGTTCTGCGACAACCATACATCATAAATTTACTCGCTGGGCGTTGTCTTGTTATGGGATCGAATATACATTCTGTTGTTGTCCTTGTTGTTGTTGCTGCTTTTTTGTTGCCATTGATGTTGCTGTTGTTACATGTACCCACACTTGAGTACAAGTGATTTATTCTGTATATCATAGTTACAGGAGGGGACACGTTGGTCTGCAGGCAAGGTGCTCACCTCGCATGCCAAAGCTACCGGGTTCGGTTCCCGTTTGGCGCAGGCAGGTTGGAATTTGAGAGTAATGTTCTGTCCCTGATCCTTTAGTGCGTAGTATCGAGCACTTAGTCTTCGCGGATAAGAACGAGAAACTTGGATGGCCCGTGTGCATGTTGTGCAACGTTAAAGATACCTTGGCAGTTGAAAGTCGAGAAGAGTAGACCTAACAAGGCCTCCTGCCAGAGAAGGCAAAATTTTAAAAAAAAAGGCAAACAGTTTCTTTCGCAATATTTCTGTCCAAAAAAAATTCTGTGGAACACAAAATAACAATAATCCTGCCAAACTTGAATTATTTACGACAAAGTTCCCACTTGATGACTATCCAAAGTTGCACGATTCTGAATCATATGCAATAGACGTTTCATTCTGCCAGGTGATGAAATATGACGGACAGGTGATTGACATTTCACTTTACGCGGCTGTTGGATGGAAGAATTCCCTCAGAAATGAGCATCTTCTCTGGTAGAGGCTTATCTTTGGCTGTGAGTAATGAATAAGATGGATTTTACTTTCAGAACGAATTGAAAGCTGTGAGATGTTAAACATTTCTGTATGAGAATTGGCATCTCAAGGGTACCTCGTGTTATGTTGCAAGGTTTGTACAGACTGGTTGGCGCTGTAAGGATACGTTTTAGTGTTTGTTCGTGTGTTTTTCTTTGTGTATGTGTGTGTGTCGTTCTTTACAGAAACGCGTGTCAGAGGCTGCCTTCTCTCATATTATGTAGCATGTCTGTATATGTTTGTAAGCATAGCATTCGCTAACTGAATAATGATCAAAAGAGTAATCTATCCAGTTAATTTAGGGTTCATTTTTGTCTTGAAGTTTTCTTCTCCTGTCCTTGGGGAACACAAGACGAAGCTGTCATGTTTTATTTGACTCGGAGAGAAAAGGTTAACACCTTTCCACTTTTCTTGCTCAAAGAAGGAAAAGATTCCTTTGAATTTCATAAACTTGCACTTTTCTTTTAACTAGAGAGAGGCTGTAGGTTTTCCATGTTGGATGCAGTTTCTGGTGATAATTATTGCAGTTTGTGCCAAATCTCATCTCACATAGGAGTCAACAATGAGTTGCCCCCCCCCCCCACACGCCCACACCCCAAGGGTATGAAGAGCTTGCACGGGGAAGGGGGTCTAGGCAGTGTATGTACTCAATTCAATAGTCGTCATGAATTGAAAAATTTGGTTTATATTTACTTTTTTTTCAGCGAAATTAATTTGTTGATTATAATTATATAAAAATCTGGCACTGAAAGGTTTCAAACATCAAGGCTATATCATAGACAGTTACCATTCTATTCACCGTATGCTCTTAAGGGGGGAATGAGGAGGGGGGGGGGGAATTGAGGTCAAGTGTAGGGAAAGCCAAAGTGGAGCTCACTTTCTTTATAGATGGCCCCTTGTTTTGTTCCAGGCTGTCAACTGACGGCGGCCCTTGGAATTCACCGGAAAGCAATTATTATGACAATTTTGTGCTGGCACTATCTGACTGTCTCAATGCCAGCGCAGATACGACTCTGCTCATCTGACGTCCATTTCCTGACAAACCGGCCAATTTTGTCTCCTGCAAGATCCAGTCCCTGTGATCCATTTTCCTAAAAGTGAGCCATTAATTCATGACAGATCAGTCTTTGTTATACAAGTTAGGACTGGCTCAAAGGTTACAGTAAGAGAGATTAAATCAAAATCGCAGTTAATTGACAGCCACTCGCGATCAGTTATGCAATGATTGTTAAAACTATGACGCATTGGTCATTTAAACACACGAGACAGTGACAAACGGGTAAACTGGACCACTAAGCTTAGGCGGGCGCTAGTCGATTTGATGGGCCGTCTAATTGGATGGTGACGTCACAACATCCAGTTTGTCTGAGATGCAAGTATTGGCTGGTGGGCGAGATCTCATTGCCATTCGATGTCATGACGTCATCTTCCAACGAGCAGGCCCATCAAACTGGCGAGTGTGGGCCTAGGCTAAACCCATCGAACATACTTCACACTTACTCGCGCGCACTTGTTCCGTTGGGTTCAGAGGGCCAGTTCATTCGTTTGTCATCCACTCGCGTGTTTATTCGGCCAAATGTGCCATATATCTGCCCTGTGACTTGCTCAAAATGTCCTTCGGGAAGGAGAAATGAGAAGAAAATCATACAGTGGAAGAGATGGTGAAACTTAAGCACGATGCACTTGTCCTGGCTCTGCGGCAGTGGGGCGAAAATCCCAGCTCGTCTCTAAATGAAATGTCGTTACGTATTGCAGAAAGAAAATCTAAATATAATTTAGATGTGTTAATCACACTAAACAAACAACCAAATGAAAATTTAATGTTGCCATTTGTAAATGTGTTTTTTCCTTGTAAAATACTCTCTTTTTTTTCGGATATTTTTTTTTTATATGTATTGTAGCAGTGCCATGTTCGTGACATAATTCATACAAATATGTGCAACTAGCTAAGTTCCCGGCCCTGCCCGGGATAAATCGATTTATTCGTTTCAGTTCTGGGTGATTATTATGGATCTGCTTCATTTTGCCTGTTCCTTTAGCTTTATTTTATTTTTGTTTGTTTGTTTTTAGTTACGTGTTACTGCTCTCCCTTTGCGCGTTGACGTACTGCGCGTCCCACCAGCACCCGTCAAATTATGGCTATGATTTGCGCACGGGTTAGTTTGTTTGCACATCGCAGGAAATGATAACGTCATATTGTGTTAATGGAAAAGAAATATTATATTTTCCTAGGCATATTGAAAACACAAACCTGTACAATTCCAGACCCATTCTTTTTCCTAGACGAGGCACATTGGGAACACACATAGAAAGTTTTATACTTGATAGTCTAATCCTCAATCTCATCATTCAAACCAGTCCTAACCGGAAGTTGTTTTGTGAGTGTGATGTTGTAACCGGAACCAATCTCAATTACATTAATTTGCCGAAAAATAGACCGAACGCCAATGTGTCGCAACCTAGCAACTAATACAAACGTTCTGCGAGTTATTATTTTTTTTGGTATTTTTTGTGCCGGAGACACGACGATAGTCTATACTAAGCGTTGTATAAAATCTGAGGGCCACCGAATCAGCATTAACAAAGGAGTGGCGAAAGGCGCGCTGCAATTGTCGTAAGGTTTCACTTTTATTAATATAGATATTTGAAATGGCAACATTGATTTTGTTTTGCGACTGAAGTCCACAGCAGAACGGTGCATGCTAAAATCTACATTTCCCTGGGGGAGTGAGGGGGCAGGGGAGAGGGGGGTGCGTAACGGAATGGCAAGTTACAGCTGAGGTCCCACCGCCATGTACAATAATTATTGGCAACACTGGTGAATGCTGTGGTAGCTGGAGGGCCGAGTCACCCCGCGCGCACTATTATATCAATCCCCGAATGTACTTGTACACAAACACGCAACATAAATGTCATGATTTCATCAGTAACAAAACAGAATTCATTTCAATGTGGCAGTGGGTAAATATGATGACAGAGAGGATTTCAGTGCATGAACTTGGACTGGGCGTTGTTGTTGTTGTTTTCTGTTTTTTGTTGTTGTTGTTGTTGCTTTTTGCCGGGGCGGAGGGGGGGGGGGGTAAAGTGTCAGTCAGAGCTACCAATATCAGCCAGGCCATGGCCCTGAGGCTGGTGACCTGTGAAAAGGGGATTTGATCGAGGAAAATAAAAAAAATAAAAAAGATGTGTCAAAATCTGGTGGTATTTTGGGGAGCAGAATATGTGGATGTATTGATAGGAGGACGGGGGCACTACATTTCCGTGACTGACAACATTTAGAAATGTAGCTGCCCCCGGGGGGGGGGGGACATGCAATTAGCAACAGACTGCAGCATCCACGGGGGAAAGTCGGTCCGTGTATGCATGTGTATGTGTGTGTGTGTGGTAGTGAGTGACTGAGTGACTGAGGGCGGAATGGGGGTCTGGGAGAGAGAGGGAGGCATTAGATAGGACATAATCAGCTTTCACATATTATTTAAAGCTGCCTAGATGTAGACAGAAATATGATATTTGGAGAGAATAGGTCTTGAAGAAAATCAATGGTAGTTTCACGTCGAGGCAAAAGCAGAGGATTTGTACAAGTTAAAATGCTCCCATCATGTTCGGGGATCTGTCCCAGCCATACATTAATGTATGCAGGTATTGTCACGTCCACACATTGATAATTATGATAATAATAATGGAGATCGTTTATATAGCGCCGAATCCAAACGAGTTCACTCTAGGCGCTTTACAGAAAGTCTTGTTCTCTCCATTTGCATCTCTCTCTCTCTCTCTCTCTTTATTTCTCTCACCCTCTTTCTCTGTGTCTCTGTCTCTGTCTCTGGCTCTATCTCTCTGTCTCTCTCTCTCTCTCTCTCTCTCTTTTCATTTCTCTCACCCTCTTTCTCTGTGTCTCTGTCTCTGTCTGTCTCTCTCTCTCTCTGTCTCTCTCTCTCTCTCTTTCTCTCTCTCTCTCTCTCTCTCTCTCTCTCTCTCTACCTCTCTTTATCTCAGAGCAAATTGTAACGCAGCCTGTTTGGCGCAGTTCACACCTCACAACAGTTCACAACTCACAACCCGTATTGTAAAGTATTATAATAATATATGAATATTATATTAATATTTATTTAACAATGAATTATACATTTTTGTTGATGATATGGGGGTAGGGGGGGGGGGGGGGGGATGGATGATAGAGATAAATTTTAATCTATTAATTTTAATTTCAGTTTTGCCCGGGCAGCGGCCAGTTCGGCCTGCTATTTATGATAATGCTGTTGGATTTGTTGTTCTTGTTTTGTTTCATGGTTTTTCTGTTTTTAAGTTTTCCATACACATTCCATGACAGGACTTTTTATCCTGCAATCAGTTATTACGGTTAATGTATGCACGATGTTAAACCTTTATTGCTGTCTCCCTGCTGAGAAATGTTATGCATTTTAATGCCGTCCCAAAAAATGCGCTTTCTTTGCATTTTACTGCAGTTGAGTTTATTTCCCTGTAATTAAAACTACCCAAAAATGTTTTAGTTTCGTCGTGTGGTTAACTTTGTAACACGCCCAGATTACACATCATCCACATTACACAATCGTGTCTGTAGTGCACCCATGACACTATCTGGCACTCACAAAGCTGGTAGTAGGCCTAGCCAAGCCGGAAACGTACTCCCCTCCCCCCCCCTCCCCATTTCAAACAGCCCATTAAACGTTTCTGTAATTAGTGCTGAATAATACATTTATTGATCTATATTTTACCAATATGGATATTTATTGGTCCACATGGATATTTTGTGAATCTTATGTAAAATATGAATATTTTGTGTTGTAGAGTTCCCTTTGACTCGATTCACAATGTCAGTATTCTCTAGCAAAGGCTTCTCATGCTCTCGCCTCTACCACTGGGTATAACCCTCCTGAAACTCGTAGGTCCATGCCATCTACCCGGCCTTTGGCGGCCACTGTTCCAGAACTATCATGCGAGCGCATGTTTGAAGTGTTCATCATCTACACACCACGAAACAAAAAAGAAAATAGTACTGTCTCAGTGACACCTGTGACGTCGCCTGTGGGTGTAACTGACAGGTGATCACTTTCAGCCCGGGGGTACATGACGTGTGAGCAGATAGAGTATATTACTTATCGTCTGTGAATTGGTTGATCGAAAGCTTGATTTGTCTTCCTTTTTCCTTTGCATTTTATTGTAATCTTTTCTGTATTATTTCGTACCCGAGGCTTGACGACATACAGCTGTTTCTTTTTGCTACATTTGATTGTAGGGAGCGCGGTAAACCTCTCGTGAATTTGTGAAAATTTGCGGCGAGAAGGGGGGGGGGGGTGGGGGAGAAATTGATTGTTATTCGATATGTCTATCAGGGTTGAACTGGTGTGTTAACAACATTTGAGAGGGGGAGACCCAGAAAACCACAACTTTGGCGTTGTGCCCAATTTTGCTCCTTGTTGAAATACCTACTTTTGTTTATGACCATGGGAACTCTTAGTAGTAGGAAAGTATAACCCAGCTGGAAAGATAGAACATTCTATAAGATGGTGACAAGAAAAGTGAAGTAGACTTAAATTGATGTACGGGTTCTGTGTCCCTTACACGACAGTGAAGTCTGAACCCGTCTTAAGTCTTACGAAATGGTCAGGACAAAAGGAATTAATAAACATGCATCTGCAAGCTATCCCTTGCCCTCCCCCGTTTTCTTGTTACACTGGTGAGCATGTGTTCATTCCTGTTTTCATTTTATTGTTGACAACTGCCAGAGTGTACTGTACTCCGTGACCTGACCTTCTTCTCCTAGTGAGTAGTTTTTTCCTCGCCCGCTTGTTGTCAGGTGTTTTGACTCGTTCAGTAAATATTAGTATGTTCCCGAACATTCGATAACATTGTGGATAAGAATGTTTACGCCAGATTTGGCCTTGAGTGATGTAACCTGATAACGTATTGATACGTGATTGGTTAGTTTGTGCGAGGGCAAAGGTAACGTTTATTTCGGGAACTTTCTGTAGAAATGTTTATATATATAGACCTGTGTGAGTGGTTGGTCGGTGAGTAAGTGAGTTTCCTTTTGTGTGGCGTAGATATTTAGTTTCGCTGGCGTCTTCCTAGTAATTTATTGTTCACTATACAGTTATTAAACTTTAGTATTATTTAATCTATCGTCGGATCTCGTGTTTATTTATTTTACAGCTGTAATAGTTTCGTTTTCTAAAGGGTTGTAGTTAGATCAACTAACTCCCCCCTACTATAACGTGCTAGAACAACCTCAGCTGTTACATATTGGGGGCTCGTCCGGGATCCGACCATATTCGAGCGGACCAGATCAAAATTACTAGATTTATTTACATAGTTTATTGTAGGAATATCATCGACAAGCTATCTAAAACATGTCGGAGGTTATTGGAAGGCTTAGCCAGGAAGCGGACGCTATGGAGCTCACTGGGCAGGAGAGACGGGACTACCTCCGTGAAGGCCTAGAAAGAGAAAGACAGCTGGAGGCTGAACGACAAGAGAAGGAGGCTGAACGACAAGAGAAGGAGGCTGAACGACAGCTGGAAAGGGAAAAGATGAACCACGAGTTGGAGATAGAGAGGATGCGCCAGCAACGTGGAGGCAACGACTCAGCGCAGAAGACCGACGACCACGCCAGTTCTAAGAGACCCAAGCTACCTGCATTTCAGGACGAGAAGGACGATCTGGATAGCTGGTTGCTGCGGTTTGAGAGGTTTGCCGAGACAGCTGAATGGCCCAGATCCACCTGGACGACATCATTGTCTGCCCTGCTGACCGGGAGAGCTTTGGAGTGCTTCTGCAGACTACCGATCGACGAAGCCAAGGACTACGACAAGGTCAAGGAAGCGTTGCAGAAGAGGTACAACCTGTCAGAGGACGGATACCGACTCATGTTCAGACAAGGTAAGCCTGAAGATGGAGAAGATGTTGGAATGTTTTTGACCAGGATCAAGACCTATTTAGAGAGGTGGATAAAGCTGTCGAAGACGGAGGAGACCTACGAAGGAGTGAGAGATCTGTTCGTCAGAGAGCAATTCATGGATGCCTGCCCACCAGACCTTGCAACCCATGTGAGGGAGAGGAAACCGAAGACGCTACAGGACATCGCAGATTCAGCGGAGGCGTACCTGGTAGCGAGGAACCGGACGCTCAGCGGGAGCGCCAGACTGCAGAGCCGGCCAGTGCGACAGAGGCCCAACGGAGACAGAAGCCCACAGGTCTGCCATAGGTGCCAGAGGCCGGGACACAAGGCGACGGAGTGTCGTGCAAAGTTAAACGACAAAGGTGAGTTGAAATGTTACCTTTGTGGAAAGCCAGGCCACGTTCGGAGGATGTGTCCAGCCCAGAAGGATATGGGCCGAGGCAAGCCGAACAAGGCGGCGGCGGCCGTAGTGATAGCGGCGGACGAGTCGTCGAGACAGGATGCGACGACGGCTGACACCAGCATCAACGTTCAAGCGGTAATGAAGGACGGGAAGCTACAGTTAGCGGTGCCTGTTACTTGCGGAGGATGCAGTGACGGAAGGACCGTGGAGAAACTGAAATTACCAGTGATGAAGGGCTTGATTGGAAATCGAGCGGTAGATGTCCTAAGAGATATCGGCTGTGAAGGTGTAGTGGTGCGGCGAGCACTGGTGGACGACGGACAGCTCACCGGTGGGAAGAAACTTATCGCGAGGATCGATAACTCCTTGCTAGCGGCGGAGGAAGCCGTTATCGACGTGAAGACGCCTTACCTGACGGGCAAAGTGACGGCGCTGTGTCTCCCGGAGACCATCTGCGACTTAGTAGCCGGGAACGTGGACGGAGCGAAGGATCCGTACGACCCTGATACTGAGGTGATGGTAGGAGCGGTGACCACGAGGGCCCAGGAGAAGAGGAAGGACCGGTCTACGTCGCTGAAGGTGCCGAGGGCAGAACGGCACGCGGGAGTGGATAGAGAGGAACTTATCCGACCCCAAGAAGAAGACGAAGTCATTAGGAAGTTAGAGCAGAAGAAGATCCCAACTAATAGAGGCAATAAATCTGTTCATTTTGAGAAACATGGAGGAGTACTGTACCGGACCTACAAGGACCTGAGACAGGCGACGGTTATAAGGCAAGTGGTACTACCCGAGAAACTGAGAGAGTATGTACTGAGTGTAGCCCACGACTCGATCGTCGGAGGACACCTCGGCGTGAAGAAAACCAAAGACAGAGTTATGAGCAATTTTTATTGGCCTGGAATTGAAGGTGACGTCGCGAGATACTGCCGCTCATGCGACATATGCCAGAGGACGGTGAACAAAGGAGCGACCCCAAAGGTGCACCTGCAGAGTATGCCAGTAGTGGACGTACCATTTAGGCGAGTGGCCGTGGACTTAGTAGGACCTATCGACCCCCCAAGTGAAGGTGGACATCGGTATATCCTAGTGTACATAGACTACGCTACTCGTTACCCCGAAGCCACACCCTTGAAGAAGATCGACGCAGAAACGGTAGCAGAAGCCTTAGTGAACATCTACAGCCGTTTGGGTGTGCCCGAAGAGATCTTGTCGGACCAAGGGACCCAGTTTATGTCAGATGTCATGAAGGAAACGAATAGACTACTGGGAATTCGACAGTCGACCACTACAGTCTACCACCCTATGTGCAACGGGTTGGTGGAGCGATTCAACGGCACGCTGAAGAAGACCTTAAGGCGACTGTGCGCAGAGCAACCCAAGCAGTGGCACAGATACATCAACCCGCTGCTCTTCGCATATCGTGAAGTTCCTCAAGAGTCGACCAAGTTTGCCCCATTCGAGTTGCTGTATGGGAGAACTGTGAGAGGACCAATGCACATCTTACGACAACTATGGACCAAGGACGTAGAGGAGCCGGAAACGAAGACCAGTTACCAGTACGTCATGGAACTACGTGAGAGGCTGGAGGACACATGGAAGTTAGCGACGGAAGAACTCTCCAAGGCTCAAGGTAGACAGAAGACCTACTACGACCGGAAGGCGCGAGAGAGGAAGTTCCGCCCCGGAGATGAAGTGTTGGTGCTACTGCCGACGAACACTAACAAGCTCCTAGTCCAATGGAAGGGACCATATAAGGTAGTCTCAGTTGTCGGTGTTAACGACTATAGAGTCAAGATGGGTGCAAAAGAAAAGACCTTGCACGCCAACCTCCTCAAGAGATACATTCCAAGGACGTCAAAAGCAGCAGCAGTGGCAATGGAACCGAGACCTATTGTGACCGAGATGTGTGGGATGGACAACAGTAGGAGAGATACCACGCCTGAACATGTCAACGCCATAAAGGACGGCGGCGGTGATAGTGCTGAGACTGTACTGGCAGAGGACGACATGATGGACAAGAGTCAACCCGTGGAGTCAGCTGGCATGACAATCATCGAGGACTGCGACCTGGAAAGCGACAACGGTGGAACGACGGAGGAGATTGCCGACCTAGGAAGCTGGGACCAGAAGGAAAGCTACAGAGATGTCCAGTATGGAACGCAACTGACATCGGAACAACGTCAAGAACTCTGCAATGTGGTGAAGAATTACCAGCACGTCTTCACCAATCTTCCTGGATGCTGCCAGTTGGGTGAACATCGCATCGACCTGACCACAGAGGTATCAGTTCGCCAACGACCATACCCGGTGCCCTACGCTATGCGCGACTTATTGAAGGAGGAGCTTAGCACCATGGAACGGCTGGGCATCATTCGAAGAAGCTCATCAGCTTATGCTTCACCTTTTGTTGCCGTCAAGAAGAAGGACGGATCCCATCGAGTCTGCATCGACTACAGGAGGTTAAACAAGATCACAGTATTCGACCGTCATCCGACAGCAGCGCCATTAGAAGTGTTTCAGAGTCTCTCGAGAGGAAAATTATTCTCTCGGATTGACCTGAGCAAGGGATACTGGCAAGTGAAAGTTCGAGAGCAAGAAGGTTATTGGAAGCCCAAGACGGCGTTCGTCACCATGGGCGAACACTATGAATTCATTCGGATGCATTTTGGGATGATGAACTCAGGAGCCACGCTGAACGAGATCGTAAAGGCATTGATCCGTGGAATGAACAATGTGACAGCATATGTGGACGACCTGCTGATTCATACAGAGACATTCGACGAGCATGTGAAGACTCTCAAGGACTTACTGCAGAGGATGGACCAAGCTGGATTAACTGCAAGACCATCGAAGTGTCTGAATCGAACGTCTGAAGTAGACTTTGTTGGACACTTAGTGGGAGAAGGTATGATTGGCCTGTTAGAAGAGAATGTATGTAAGGTACGAGACGCACCCAGACCCACCACTAAGAAGGAAGTGAAAGCATTCTTAGGATTAGTGGGATATTACCATGAATTTATTCCTAACTTTTCAGCGATTGCATCACCATTGTCTGATTTACTTAGAAAGGGTCAGCCCAATATATTTCAGTGGGATGAAACGCAGGAGAAAGCGTACACCTCTTTGAAGAATGTCATTATCTCCAAACCCGTGTTATGTTTGCCAGATTTTTCCAAAGAGTTTGTCTTAGCAACTGATGCATCAGATCGCGGATTAGGCGCTAGTCTTATGCAGGAACATGAGGGAAAGTTGTACCCTGTGGCATATGCTAGTCGTAAGCTATTGCCTCGTGAGACAAAATATTCGGTCTCAGAGCGCGAATGTTTAGCTATTGTTTGGGCTGTAAAAAAGTTTACTTTGTATTTGTATGGAAAGGAGTTTGTGCTCCAAACTGACCATCGGTCATTAGAGTTTTTGAACTCTGCCAAGTTTGACAGTCCAAAGTTATTACGATGGAGTTTATTTTTACAGTCTTATCGATTCAGGATTCACTACGTAAAAGGCAGAGAAAATGTCTGTGCCGATTTCCTGAGCAGGGTATTTTAAAGTAGTACACTATCAGTGAAATGCATTGTAACCCATACTTTTGCCTACTAGATGAATTTCTAGGACGGCAGTATTGTACTGTAATTGGGGACATAGTTCATCTGTGACTGAATATTGAATTGATGGCTGATAGAGAGTCATGATGTGTTAGTCACATTTTGATTTTATGCTATGTCATATTAGTTACCAATGGAACTTGGTGTAATTTTTGGAAAATGTAACCCAAATGGGGACTGCGAGCAAGCAGTGTTTGTGTTATATTGCAATGTTGTAACTTGTTTTGACCTAATATGATGAAGAAAGACCCTAATCAGTGGTCGGTATGTATTGGTATTTTTGCCATTGTACGTATGAGTTATACATTTTGGAGATAACCATGTTATGTACAACAAGTTATATGCTATGGTTCGTGCACGAAGCATTGTGTAAACGATGGGCCATCGTTTCACCATATATGATTTGTAATAATATCGTTGACCATTGTTTCACCACAGTGGTTGTATTGTACTATTTTGACTAGTAGGCCTACTGTTAACCGTTGGTTTGTCACAATGATGATACTGTATTAGTCATTGTATTAGTGATGCAAAGGATATTGCATTGTATTGTATTTGCGATGAAATTTGGGAAGGCACTGAAATTGTTAATAATTGTAATAGAATTAGCAACTACCTTTGTGAGATTGGGAGTACTGTAAGATTGTTATTTCAAGATATTGCAGACGCTGAATAATGTTTTGGAGTTGAAAAATATTCAACTTAAATTGGGGAGTTGTGTAGCATCTGCAAGCTATCCCTTGCCCTCCCCCGTTTTCTTGTTACACTGGTGAGCATGTGTTCATTCCTGTTTTCATTTTATTGTTGACAACCGCCAGAGTGTACTGTACTCCGTGACCTGACCTTCTTCTCCTAGTGAGTAGTTTTTTCCTCGCCCGCTTGTTGTCAGGTGTTTTGACTCGTTCAGTAAATATTAGTATGTTCCCGAACATTCGATAACATTGTGGATAAGGATGTTTACGCCAGATTTGGCCTTGAGTGATGTAACTTGATAACGTATTGATACGTGATTGGTTAGTTTGTGCGAGGGCAAAGGTAACGTTTATTTCGGGAACTTTCTGTAGAAATGTTTATATATATAGACCTGTGTGAGTGGTTGGTCGGTGAGTAAGTGAGTTTCCTTTTGTGTGGCGTAGATATTTAGTTTCGCTGGCGTCTTCCTAGTAATTTATTGTTCACTATACAGTTATTAAACTTTAGTATTATTTAATCTATCGTCGGATCTCGTGTTTATTTATTTTACAGCTGTAATAGTTTCGTTTTCTAAAGGGTTGTAGTTAGATCAACTAACTCCCCCCTACTATAACGTGCTAGAACAACCTCAGCTGTTACAATCTTCAACTTCTATTTTTTATTTTTCATGGCATTGCCAATTATTTCGTTGTTTAATCTCCTTAAAACTTCCATTTTCATCGATTTTATCTTCAGAAGTTGCACCGACATCGGGAAATTGATAATTAATGATCAGACAGCAAAGGCCGAAGACACACACATAACGTCACTTGTAAGTGCTATCAATAAGCGCATTACTGAACTCGTCAAGTCGTGTGTGTGTTGATCTATCTGTACATGGTTGTGTTTGTGTGCATGCATTTGTTTACACTTGTAAATATTTGATGAGCTGCATCATAAGTATGGACTCGCAACACCTTTTCTTGAATATCGAGGGCTGCCTGCGCAAACAGCGTAACTCGAAATGTTTCGATTTTTTAAATTTTTTTTTGACATATTCTGTTTTGCCTTGTTAAGTACTACATTTTGACATGATGCGAATTCCATTATCAAATTAATTTACCTAATTTTTTATGAAGATTTAAAAGTCGTAACAGTTGATACTTCATGTCAAACTTTCAAATCTCTCTGCTGTAAAATTTACAAAACTGGCAATACGGTCTTTGCGCAGGCGTCTCTCGATATATAAATTAATACAGGCTATCTACTCGACCGTGACATACTTCCTAATAAGACAAGATTTAACTATCTATCTATCTATCTATCTATCTATCTATCTATCTATCTATCTATCTATCTATCTATATATCTATCTATCTATCTATATATCTATCTATCTATCTATCTATCTATCTACCTATCTATCTATCTATCTATCTATCTATCTATATATCTATCTATCTATCTATCTATCTATCTATCTATCTATCTATCTATCTATCTATCTATCTATCTATCTATCTATCTATCTATCTATCTATCTCTATCTATCTATCTATCTATCTATCTATCTATCTATCTATCTATCTATCTATCTATCTATCTATCTATCTATCTATCTATCTATTTATCTATCTATCTATCTATCTATCTATCTATCTATCTATCTATCTATCTATCTATCTATATCTATCTATCTCTATCTATCTATCTATCTATCTATCTATCTATCTATCTATCTATATTTATCTATCTGTCTGTCTGTCTATTTGTCTCTCTAATTGTCTGTCTGTCTGCCTCTCTGTCCGTCTGTCTGTCAGCGTATCTCTATATCGGGTTATCTGTCTATTAAATTATTTACCCAAGCATTTATCTACCCTTCCATCGTTTTATCTATGTCCATCTCTAAGTTAATTATTTAATCGCTCGCCCTGTGTAATCAGTATAAATGTATAATTATCCTTCTGTAAGGCCCTTTGAGCCAGTATGGGCTTTACATTGACCTAATCATCAATTCACTACAACATTATGGTAACTCCCCCACAGGAGTTCAACATACAATAGTTCACAGCAATTGTCCCAGAGAGGAATAGAATATCGTGCTGTATTGTATATTACATTGTATTAGGCCAGGGATGTACGTTTTTGTGCATTATTCAACAGCAAAATGAAACCTTAATCAGACATAAATCGGGAGCCAATCGCGGAGAATACACCACACTGTGCAAGCTTTGGAGTGAGACGTACATCAAGAAGATAGGCAGTGTGTGTTATTGCTGCATAAATAATGAGGAGATTTATGTTGTTGTGGACGGCAGAAAGCCTGAGCAGGGGATGAGGGGACCCATTCAAGCCAGATCTGTCGTGTATAACTGTCTGCGGGGTGTCACAACACAAGTATTCTTGTTAAAAGTGATTTATGAACATGATATTCTAGTGCTGAACTTTTGTTCGCGTTGTTTGCAGTTACACATGAAAATAATATATCAACATTTTGGCAACACATGCCGTGCTCTAACCATTTTGAAGTTCGGTTAACAAGACAGGAATTGAGACTGTCCCAACCTTAGTTTTTGTTTGTTCCAACTTCACCTTTTGCGCAGCTGAGAGATTTGGTGTTGAATGTTTGTGGCTTTAGTTATTATGATAAGGAGTTAGAATAAATCGAACCTGTGAAACAGTTTGATAAGTGCCACAACACATTTTAAACAAGTGTCAAGGTGTGCATTTGTTACACCTCCTCTACATACTAAAAGATCTCCAGTTTTTCAGGAAATGGAGATAGAGCAAATGAGTATTAAGGTCGAGCTCTGACAGAAGGACGTAGTTGCAAAATGTTGTCCAGTATCAAGTTCACTCAATTTTTGAGGACGTGATTCAAAAGGGAAATTTCCCTGAGATACTATCACCACGTTATCTTCCCATCATCATTTCTAAACCACTGATTCCCTAGGTTATTTTACAAGTTAGAATGGGAAATCTTCTATCGCAGCCATGTGGACAAATTAAGTTTTCAAAAAAACACACACATAAAAAATCAAACATCTAGAAGATACCTGCCAGCATTGCTATGACGTCTGCCAGCCACGAAAACAAGGCGCACGATGCCAAGCTTTGCAGACGGAACAACTGGGGAAATGTCTGCTCATATATTAAAAATCCAGCGACATTTCTGGTTTGTTGCTGTTTTAGGCATATCGAAATATGAGGAGCGCATCTAAAGAGATGGTGTACACAGTTTGGGCTCTGATCGGGGACGGGGGGCCATAGGAGATTGCCTGAAAAGAATGTTTGATATATTGATAAATTGATAATGCGGATTTGTTACAATGCCACTGCAACTGAAAATAGAAAAACAGCCAGAATGTTCCTACACCGACTGAAGTTTTAATTACAAAATAAGTGACTTCGGTCAAGGCCTACAGCGATAGCTGGACGGTGAACAAAATTCAGTATTTTCCCCACATTGGTTTTGTAAAATACTGAATTGTTCATGACTTCTTCACATTCGCCGCTAGGTGGCGGTGAGAAATCCGTGCACGCCAAACGCGCTAGCTGTCTCATCTTCTTGTGTCTATTATCTTTTCGTACAATACGGCCAACGGGCGAATAGAAATGCCGAGAACTTTTGGAAGATTGATTGTCCGAAATCTGAAAAGCAACAGAATAATGTGTTGAGGAATAAATTTGATATCTCATGAAAATATGTATATTATTTTGTAAGGACGTTATTTAAGTACTGGTAGCTGCGGACCTGAAGTCGTCACCGGGTGCATTACAGTACATGTAGATAATTGTTTTACTGCATGCTTGACCCATTTGTTTCATTCCTGTACAGGTTGAAGACTTCATTATTTTGTAGACTGGTAGAGTCGAGATGGGCTGAGCGTGTTCTGCGTTCTTTATTATTCGTCCGTCCGATTTGCTGAAAGAAAAAAGTACTAGAGGATTACCGAATCTAATTAATGCTGATGGGAACTCAAGGGCTCGTCTTTAGGAGCGTCGGTGTGTGGGGGAGGTGGGTGGTATCAGCCCCCACACCTGGCGAGTTATTCTTCTATATGGATGTTTTATGGTTACAGTGCGGCTCGGCGATTAACGGCCAGAACATGAAATAAACCCTCTTGAAAACGGACCCCCTTCTTCACTCTTGTTTCTGGAGATCACCGAGTTAGGTAATCTTGCCTGTTCAACATGGAAGCTCATCTTTTGCAGCTGTGACGTATTGCGTCATTGGTCTGGTTTGTGCCGTGCTGTGCTCAGTGCAGGCAGAATTAGTTGTAAGATATTGGAATCTGATTCCGTTTCATTTCCATCTGTTCGTCTTGCGTTAGAGCTGCAATGTCATCGGTAAGGCAAATAGAAACATAGGAGATCTTCCCTACTGATGGGTCTTTAGTCACTGATGTCTGAGAAGTCTGTTTACT
>OZ007574.1:3796822-3841038 GCA_963931925.1 Onchidella celtica | reverse complement strand
TGGACATTAGATATGTCTTGTAAAGAAGTCTGTATCACAGGTTGTGCGTTTTCTACAGGCTACCAGTTACTTAACTCTACAATATCAGGGTCAACGGCCTTAGTTTGAGGCCCTAGCGAAACACAAATGTGAAGAGATATGTTAGTTTTTGTGTTTGTCGGTCTGACTGCAGGGGCATGAAAATGATCACTAAACTTTCTGTAGATGAAAAACTTAATTTATTCAAACGCGAATTATTATTTTTTTCATCCTATAAATTATAGAAATAAAAAACGGTCATATACCAGAATTCCGGGTACATTTTGTTCTTTTTGTCTTTTTTTTACTTCTGCCAATAAAAACTCTTTAGCATTTTAACCTGTCCTGGTCCTCATCATCCCGGGTTCATTCCCAATCAATGTGCTCTTAATGTTTTTATCCGGTTTTGATTTGGGAGTTCGATTTCTCTATCTAGAGTATTTGTGAGTGTGCATGAGAAAACCCGGTATAAGTCGGCAAAGCTGATTTTGAGAAAAACGGTTTTGAAGTGAAAATTGTGGGTCCGACACAAACCTTCAACTTGGCTGTTGTCTGGGGGACCGTGGCATGTTACAGCAATGAACACTACTCACTATGATCTCTATAACGGCTTTGTAATTAGACTACGGCCTCCTAACAAGATCCAAAAACTTCCGACTTGGCTGTTGCTAGGGGACCGTGGCATGTTACAGGGTAAATTGTAGATGAGCAGTGAACACTACCCACTATGATCTCTATAACTGCTTGGTTATTAGACTACGGTCTCCTAGCAGCAATCACTGCAATATTACTTGGTCAATTAGCTATTAAATGCCATTTTCTCAAAATCTTGTTTTAGGGGGGTCACTGACTTCAATTTATCAGAAATGTCTTGTCTTTTATTATATGTACAGAACTCAAAATGTCATGTTGCCGACTTATACCGGGTTTTCCCATGCACACTCACATTTTTCTGCAGGCTGGCCAGAGACAGAGAATTACTCTTTTTCATTTCTTGTGTGTTTTCAATATCCTTCTCCTCTTGTTTATATATAAAAATATGTTGTGGTCGATTTTTATTGTTGTTGTTGTTTTTTCTCCCGAAAGCCAAAGTTTTCCCGAGGGAAAGAGGAGACAGTAATTTGTTTGAACGCTGTCTCTCCCAAACACTCATCTGTTTCTGTGTAGCGTGTGGGTTACCGGAATATTTCACTTGAAAACTGGCCTGCGGGCAGCCACAAGGCAGACAGTTTGATGACTTCTAAAGGAGACAAGAGCTTCTTTTAAACGGATTTGATTTGCATGTTCAACTTTGAGAGTGCAGTTTTGCCGGCTGGTATGTTTCTGTTAATGTTCTTGTTGTTGGCCTTTTATTTACTGGTGTTTTCATGTTGCATTTTTCTCTAATATTATTTCAGACATAAAACATAATGTTGATGTGTTTGTTTTTGTACTGCGTCAAAAAAACTGTGGTGTTTACCAGGAAGAGGGGGAAAGTGTACAGTGGAAAAACAGATTTTTAATACATTATTTATTTTTAAATCAGATTTTTTTTATTTTTTTTTACCCTAGAGAGGTCTCAAAACTTGCACGTCAGCAAACACGTGTACTTGGACAATATCTGAAAGGAGACTTCAGAGACAAGATTGTGTTTTTTCAAAGTCCAGTTCAGAAGTCAGCAGTTCGTTTTCCAATGGATCTTTCCTTTCTTTTAAGTCATTTGCCCTGGGTGAATTATGCAACTACTCGCCCATAGAACTGTTTGTTTGTATACGTGTATGACTTCTTTTGTGGTTCTTTGTCTGTTTGCAAGATGCGTAATAACAAAACAAGTCTCTTCTCTATGACGCGCGCCTTGTTCATAGTTATGTTCAAATGTTGTTGTTGTTGTTGTTGTTGTTAACACTGCTGCTGCTGCTGTTGTTGTTAGCACGTGTTTGTCTCGTAATTCGTGTTCCGAAAGTGCACGAATAGCTTAAGCATCTGGAGAAGTTTTTGGCACCATGGAGGAACTGGACTGTGGAAATCTTCTGTAATGGGGGTCACGGATTACGTCATGCAGTATAATCTGATATTGTTTATATGATAAATGTCAGATGTACAGTGAGAGGCAGAGAAAAATGTCAATGAACCTCCAGTAGGTGACACACACGCAGATAAGATGTTCATGGTAGATTACTTCAGTGTATTAAATACTGAATTCTCCCTTCCATCCATCAATGAGTAGCCTATACTTTGTGAATCACTGTGAGTAGTTTTCTCCGAGCCAACAGCATTATCTTATGTACTAAATCTGTTGATACACGGTTGCACGACTTCTGTCCTGCGTCTTTATGTACACTGTCTGTTATCGCCAAATGTTGTATTGTGTGTTTCCATGGCAACTGTAAAATGTATGTCCACGGAACCGACAGCCACGTCCTTCTGACAGTTGTTCTTAAGCATTATTTAGTGCGTGTGAATCTGTTTCCGTCCTTTGACGCCATTTCCATTACACAATATATTACCTAATTTATTTTTTTTAAAATAAAAAAGATTCAGAAGACAATGAGCATGACGCACAAATTCCGCACACAAAAACATTTGTGTATTCATGATGGATAAAATCTCCCTGAGAAGTTAAGACCCTGTCAGAGAAGAGCATACAAATTAGGATGACGGGCTGGCAGTTGGAAGATATGAGAGATGTTGCGATGCTGCAAACTGTATTTAGAGAAAGAAACAGAAGATCTAAGGGATTCCGGCGGTTTAAAAAAAAACGTCAAGGAGGAGAAAAGTGAAGAGAAGAAGAAGAAGAAGGAGCGGTCATTGGCTGTTGAGATTTGGCCAAGTACCAGCCATGACAATGGATCTGATTAGTGACACAACTCAAGGTTGGCACAGACTTGAGTCATAGGGCTGTAATTCTAGACGTACACCAATGATCCGCCCATTGGTTGGGCGATGACGTCACGATATTGAGATTCAGTCAGACTCCGGGCATCAGCTAACTGGTTGGATCTCGCTGAAACACAATGCCGTGACGTCACCATCCAACAAGTTGGCCAATCAAAATCGACAAGTGCACGCCTAAGTTGAAAGGTGAAAGGTCGGTGTCCGGATCTCCTGGTCTGAATGAAGGTCTCAAAGACTTAATGACTGAGAAGAAGGCGGGAAATGGTATGGAGAGAAGCCAAAGAGAGAATTCAAGAGAGGGGGAACTTTGTGAGAGCACGTGAGATCAGAGCGAGCAAAGTTTTTTCTTTTTGCTGTTGGAGACCTGGTAGTTTTGGCAGGGGGGGGGGTGGAGAACGGGGTGATGTGACTGCAGTTACTTTCGTGACTGAGATCCATCAGGTCATTACAGGCACGGACGGATAGGGGGAGGGGAGGGCGTTGTGGGTTGAGCTAGATGAGAGTTTGACCGAAATATTATAAAAACCACAGAAAAACTGTGGGGTCGCAGACAAAGGCGAAAGCTGAAATATCAAACATTTTCTGTCTTCTCCTTTAGTTTGCATTGTATCGTTTGGGTATTATTTCTTACGCGGGGTTTTCGCTACATACAACTTTTTATTTTTGCCCAATTTTGACATTGGATGTGAGTTTGTCTTTATACAAGCACATTGATACCCGATTGTTTCCAGCGACTCATGAAAGTACTCCACAGCTGCCTTCATACTTGTACGGATAGGATGATAACTGCTATTTGTTTATTGCCTTTCAACGTCCAGAAGGTTCAGCATCATTGTCTCCTCTTGTGTCGTGGTGCTGGAGACTCGCGGCCCTGGACATTTCCATCTGTCCTGTCCTTGCTATATTGGCTTCTTCTTGTTGATTTTCTAGACATCTCTAAAACCATCATAGCCCTCAAAAGGGCCCCCGACTGGGCCGCCTTCTTATTTGCTGGTCTTTCTTCCACTGATAGTTGTTCGGCAGCCCTCAAAAGAGCTGCTTTTAGCTGTAGCTGGAACCAATAATGATAGTAAGATGTTGCAGAGAGAACAAAGAGTGCGTTTTTTAAATGTGTTGGTTTGGCGGAGGGGGGCGTCGTGGTGTAGACTCCAAAGTTTATCACTGCTGAAGGGCAAGTAAAGCCCCCCCCCCCCTCATCCTATATTCATATTGAACCTTTTTTACAGGCTGAGAATGAAGGGCGGGGTTGGGGGCTGGAGATTGTCATTTTAGCGAAAAAAAAAAATTCAGAAATTCTCTCTCTCTCTCTCTCCTCTTTCTCTCTCTCTCTCTCTCCCTCTCTCTCTCTCCTCTCTCTCTCTCTCCCTTCCTGCGACGGGCTCCAGTTTTCCTTCAAACCTTTATCTTGTTTTCATCCCTCTGTTCCGCTCCCCAGAGCAAGTCCAAACATTTGACAAATTCCTGTAGCCGGTGGGTTGGGCGTGATACTGTCACTATTGCGCAGGATGTCTCGCCCAGCACAGGAGTGATGAAGCTTCACAGTTGTGACATGCGTAATATGTCAGACACTGGTTCTCTCCCCTTTCCTCACATTATTTTGTTACCTCCCCTATCTCATTCCGTATTTAATCTAGTTTTCTCATCCCTCAACGTCCTGTGCAAGTTATTTTTCCCCTCTGTCTTATACTCTCCTAGCCCTGTCCGTCTTCATGATCTTTTCTTCTGTCCGTCATTGATTCCAGCTGTCTGTCTCGCTGACTGGTATTTACACCGCTCCTTCCCCTCTGCCTCCCTAACCACAACCCAGCCGGTCTCCTCAGAAAATGCTTGTTTTACCCGTAGGGATATGATTTATAGTTCTACTGGACGTTTCGAGATTTTTTTGCATGTCTTTCCATTCACGTACGTTATTCAGTACCTGCATTGTACGTGTTTTGACTTGTCATCATTAATGTTATGCTCCTGTATTTTTCGTAACTCAACGTTCTAACTGCATTGTAACTGTCCTTTGTCTAACATTATCGAACTGCGGGTATATTGAAAGGCTCCATAAGTTACACAATTCTTACTCAAAAATTACCTGCATTATATGACATTTTTGCGGAACTAATTTATGAAGGGTGATAAAATCATTTTTATCATGTAGGTTTGCTAGTTAAACACTCATTATCATTCGCCTTCCCGCGCTGGGTCAGCTTAACACGGATACTGCCTGGTGATGATCTCACTCACACTAAAACATTTCCATTGTGACATGGGACAAAACGCAAAAAAAACTGTTTTCATCATGGTGTCATAATGAATGGTTAATATGCCGTGTAAAACTTACAAGCAAACCTGCCCTGTTGCCCTCACTGTAATCCTCGTTTCTCCCAAGTTTTGAACCACTCTTCCTGCGGGAACCAGAATTTGCACTTCTAACCGGACGCGATGGTGGTGTTCGTTCCAGTCCCTTTGAGCTTGTCGCGAGTTAACATGTCAAATATTTGAGCATTTTGCGGATTATCTTAGCTGTCACCCAACTGTATGTTCTTAAAGGGCCACGAACATTTGTAACCCTATTTCACTTCTTCATGCCAAATTTCAGAAAGATCCCTTCCGTAGTTTCCGAGTCTAGTCTTTACAGTATATTTTTAGTATGGGTAAAGATGTCGTATTCAGAATATACAGTTCTTCCATTTTTATATAGCAGTATCTGAACATTGTATTTAATGAACAATTTAATACCACCGAGACTGACCCTTATTGCTTTTCATAACAACAAAGTGCGTCATATTTATTGCCATAGATCCAGTACTTTTTGGTTATGTGTGAGGGTCAATACGGTTTTGGGGCTGTGAAGCTATTTGTTTAGCATTATAATTTCCTTAAACATCTCTGTGTGTCAAAACGATAAGAAAATGTACCGGTGTGAACGTAAATACGATTGTATCCGGTGCTGGAATAAGTCTGTGACAGAAAAAATTGCAGTGGAATGTTGACAAAACATTACAGGCAAGAAAACGTTTAGAAGTCTTGTGGAGCCTCTGCTTTCAAATGCAATACGAGTGACATAAAAGCCAGAAGTCTCAAATACGTTCCGCAAAGTGCACATTCACTTTACACGGTGTGACATTTAAAAGCTCTTTATGTTTCATTTGAAACGGGAGGTTCTCTCAACTGGTGACAACTTCTGTTCAACTTTGATCATAAACCAGAATCGGAAAGCAGAATGAGTTAGTGCTCTTTTTCAATCACAACGTGTAACTGGCTCTGAGGGTAAACAGAAGCTCTCTTAATTGGAAAATGGTAGTGAGAACTGTGATGGTGGGCATTTGTTGTTGTTGTTGTTGTTGTTGTTTTAAGGGGTTTTTTTTCTGAATATATGACAAGCGTGGCTTCGAAAGCAAAATCAGTTCTTTTCAGGGCAGCCAATGAAGTTGGAAGATCTTTGTTTTTTGGGGGGCCTGAGAGAAAGACTGTGGGGGGGGCCTCAGAGAAAGACTGTGGGGGGGGGGGGGGGGGGGGGCCTGAGAGAAAGACTGTGGAGGGGGGGGGCTGAGAGGAAGACTGTGGGGGGCGGGGGGGGGGGCCTGAGAGAAAGGCTGGGGGGGCTGAGAGAAAGAGTGTGTGGGGGCCGGGCCTGAGAGAAAGACTGTGTGGGAGGGGGGCTGAGAGAAAGCCTGTGTGGGGGGGGGGGGGGGTGGGGGGGGGGTTAGAGAGAAAGAGTGTGGGGGGGGGGGGGGGGGGCTGAAAGAAAGACTGTGGGGGGGGGGCGGGCCTGAGAGAAAGAGTGTGTGGGGGGGGGGGGGGCTGAGAGAAAGAGTGTGTGGGGGGGGGCGGGCCTGAGAGAAAGACTGTGTGGGAGGGGGGGCTGAGAGAAAGCCTGTGTGGGGGGGGGGGGGGGGGCTTAGAGAAAGAGTGTGGGGGGGGGGCTGAAAGAAAGACTATGGGGGGGGGCGGGCCTGAGAGAAAGAGTGTGTGGGGGGGGGGGGCTGAGAGAAAGAGTGTGTGGGGGCGGGCCTGAGAGAAAGAGTGTGGGGGGGGCGGGCCTGAGAGAAAGAGTGTGGGGGGGGCGGGCCTGAGAGAAAGACTGTGGGGGGGGGCCTGAGAGAAAGAGTGTGGGGGGGCCTGAGAGAAAGACTGTGGGGGGGGGCTGAGAGAAAGAGTGTGGGGGGGGGGGGGGCTGAGAGAAAGACTGTGGGGGTGGGGGGCTGAGAGAAAGACTGTGGGGGTGGGGGCCGGGCCTGAGAGAAAGAGTGTCGGGGGGGTGGGGCTGAGAGAAAGAGTGTGGGGGGGGGGCTGAGAGAAAGACTGTGGGGGGGGGGGCTGAGAAAAAGACTGTGGGGGCCGAGCCTGAGAGAAAGAGTGTGGGGGGGGGGGGCTGAGAGAAAGACTGTGGGGGGGGGGGCTGAGAGAAAGAGTGTGGGGGGGGCTGAGAGAAAGAGTTTGGGGGGGTGGGCCTGAGAGAAAGAGTGTGGGGGGCCGGGCCTGAGAGAAAGAGTGTGGGGGTGCTGACAGAAAGAGTGTGGGGGGCCGGGCCTGAGAGAAAGAGTGTGGGGGGCCGGGCCTGAGAGAAAGAGTGTGGGGGGCCGGGCCTGAGAGAAAGAGTGTGGGGGGGCTGAGAGAAAGACTGTGGGGGGGGGCGGGCCTGAGAGAAAGAGTGTGGGGGGCTGAGAAAAAGAGTGCGGGGGGGCGGGCCTGAGAGAAAGAGTGTGGGGGGGGGGGCTGAGAGAAAGAGTGTGGGGGGGGCTGAGAGAGTGTGGGGGGGCGGGCCTGAGAGAAAGAGTGTGGGGGGGCTGAGAGAAAGACTGTGGGGGGGCGGGCCTGAGAGAAAGAATGTGGGGGGGCTGAGAGAAAGAGTGCGGGGGGGCGGGCCTGAGAGAAAGAGTGTGGGGGGCCGGGCCTGAGAGAAAGACTGTGGGGGGCCGGGCCTGAGAGAAAAAGTGTGGGGAGCTGAGAGAATTAGTGTGGCGGGGCGGGCCTGAGAGAAAGAGTGTGGGGGCGGGCTGAGAGAAAGAGTGTGGGGGGCCGGGCCTGAGAGAAAGACTGTGGGGGGCCGGGCCTGAGAGAAAGACTGTGGGGGGCCGGGCCTTAGAGAAAGACTGTGGTCGGCCGGGCCTGAGAGAAAGACTGTGGGGGGCCGGGCCTGAGAGAAAGACTGTGGGGGGCCGAGCCTGAGAGAAAGACTGTGGGGGGCCGGGCCTGAGAGAAAGACTGTGGGGGGCCGGGCCTGAGAGAAAGACTGTGGGCGGACGGGCCTGAGAGAATGACTATGGGGGGACGGGCCTGAGAGAAAGACTGTTGGGGGCCGGGCCTGAGAGAAAGACTGTGGGGGGCCGGGCCTGAGAGAAAGACTGTGGGGGGACGGGCCTGAGAGAAAGAATGTGGGGGGGGGGCTGAGAGAAAGACTGTGGGGGGCCGGGCCTGAGGGAAAGAGTGTGGGGGGCCGGGTCTGAGAGAAAGATTGTGGGGGGGCAGGCCTGAGAGAAAGAGTGTGGGGGGGCGGGCCTGAGAGAAAGAGTGTGGGGGGGGGGGGGGGCCTGAGAGAAAGTGTGGGGGGGGCGGGCCTGAGAGAAAGAGTGTGGGGGGGGTGGGCCTGAGAGAAAGTGTGGGGGGGGGCTGAGAGAAAGAGTGTGGGGGGGCGGGCCTGAGAGAAAGAGTGTGGGGGGCGGGCCTGAGAGAAAGAGTGTGGGGGCGGGCCTGAGAGAAAGAGTGTGGGTGTTGTGGGCCTGAGAGAAAGAGTGTGGGGGGGCGGGCCTGAGAGAAAGAGTGTGGGGGGTGGGCCTGAGAGAAAGAGTGTGGGGGGGCGGGTCTGAGAGAAAGAGTGTGGGGGGCGGGCCTGAGAGAAAGAGTGTGGGGGGGCGGGCCTGAGAGAAAGAGTGTGGGGGGGCGGGCCTGAGAGAAAGAGTGTGGGGGGGGCGGGCCTGAGAGAAAGAGTGTGGGGGGGGCCGGGCCTGAGAGAAAGAGTGTTGAAATGTTGGCCACTTTTCTTGATTGTGTTTTCCTTGTTGTCTTTCCTTGTTTCTTTCTGTGTCTGTCACCTCTGATCTATGCAGTCGCGGTTACTGGTGGTTGGCGCCAGGAAGGACTATGAGAAGAAGAAGAAGGAGAGACACCCAGGCCAGGTAGGAGCAAGTCCAGGTCTATCTCCCGCCCCACCCCAGGGACTTCACTCCTTACTCAAATCTTGATACGTTACAAATTAAAAACAAAATTTTGCGGTGTCGTGACTGTCCCCTCCGCAGAATGAAATTATTTATAATTTTTTAAGAGATCTGTTGTGTGCATCCGGGACTTTATTGCCGCCAGATTGTCTGACGGCCGGGCAGTTAAGAGTAAACAATGAAAATAAGCGCCACACGATACAGATGGAGTATACATAATGAATAGTTTATTCTCTGTAGAATTTTATATTGTATCAACACAAATGTTTATTAAAATCTTTCTAAAATTTAGTGTCGTTTTCGCAGCTAAGTCGGTTTGCGTGTCCCTAGAGTCCACCGCCCACACCCAGAGTCTGGCACAGCCCACATTTTTATTATTGTAAATTGGCATTGGGTCTCCCGGACAGTCTCTTGGCCTGTCTGCGAGTCTTGGTGGAAGTTCATTCTGTCGGTCAATTTTATGATTAGATTGTTGTGTCTGTTATCTGTTAGAGACAGGATGTTCGCCAATGTGTGTGTGTGTGTGGGGGCGGGGGGGGGGGGTTGTCACTTCCAAAATGTGCTTTTGAAATTACATCCAAAATGTCTGTTTTGTAGACATGGGCACGTCACAGGTCCTGCAGACATAGATACCTTTTTATTCTTATATTTTCTATGCTTAGTATATTAAGATACACTTCAGCTGTTTATTCAAAATCAAAACTAAGTGTTTCCTAGGTCTTAGTGCAAGCGTTGTTAGGTTTCTATTTTAGATAGTTTTTAAATTGGTTTTTCCAGACTGTGTTGACATACGTTTTGATAATGCTGGTCTGCATAGTTGTCTATTTTGGTTTGTAAAGTCTGGATTTATAGATATAGCCTGTATTGATCAGCAGATTGTATTGGAAATCGAAAGGTTACTGCCATCATTTGTATTGTTTCACCAAGTGGCCTGTGGGCAAGAGCTGCTCGTGTTACACGGAGATTAGTTGCGATCAATAGGCAGCAAGTGTTTCCATTCTTTTGAATTTGTGTTTCGGTTGGAGACTTCAGGCGAGGGAAGGGGAGAATACTGTAAACCTGAAGTAATTCAATAGGCTGTTTGTAAGGATTCAGGTGATCGAAGAAAGCGTCTCTTAAATACATTTCGAAATTTAACAAAAAGGATTTTTTTCACTTGTTGAAATGCAGGCTAAACAAACACAGAACCGGAGAATAATACGTTTCCTAATCTGTGGCATGTACAATTTATTTGCTTGTAAATTTCCAACACGCCTGTATCCTTTTCAGTATTGTCAGTAAAGTACCGGTTTTTGTTTGTAAGCTGGCGCTGACCATCACAGCTCTCTTTGTCCTGCTGTTTTCTTTGTATTCTTATCATTTACCGCTGTTGTGTTGCTGTTCTGCTGTTGCTGTTGTTGTTGTTATTGTTGTTGTTCTTGTCGTTGTTGCTGTTATTGTTGTTGTTGGTGCTGTTTGTTTGTTTTCCTCATTTTCTACATCCATCTCAGCTGCTTCACCTTCTTATTTGTCTTTCTTTCATCGATTTGCTCCCGATTTCTTCCTTCTATCCAGAGTGTGAGAGCACAGGAGTGGAGAGAGATAAGTGAAGAGAAGGAAGAGATTTCCAGCTCTCTGTTATCCCCACTCCCCCCTCCCCCCTTCCCAACTCCCTTCCAAGGAAGGTTCTCATCTGCGATGGCCTCAGCAAACAAAAAAATGTGGCTAAAGCCGTGTTTAGGGTAATGAAGTTGATGTTCAATCATAATCTCACGCAATCTGAAGATTATTTGCCAGCATGCAGCTTTCCCGGCAGGGCAAACCACTGGCTGTGCACTTTTAATGAGATCATCAACAAGACTGATCGTTTAAGTGCTTGAAAGCTTCTGTCATTCCCGACCCCCAGTGTTTCTCAAGGTGGAACCTGGCCATATTTTTTTTGGGGGGGGGGGGAGGGGAGGGGGGGGGCTTTAGAATGGGGCGTTGGGATATTTTTAAAAATTTTAATCCGTAGTGGATTGAAACTGGATATCATGAAAGATTGGGGATTTAAGGCTAAAACTGACGAAACTTGTCCATCGAATCAAACAAATCTGCCGCCAGCCTCAAAGGCAATGTCCCCCATTGAAGTAAGAAGCAAGTGAAGAAACCTTGAAATAAAGTTTAAATTAAAGCTTCTTTTGAATGTATATTTTATATTGAATATTTAAATAGTTTTTAATCTTGTGTGTAGATAATGTGTACTAACTTTGCCCGATCGTGTTGGGGCACACGTTTTGTTTTTTGAAAATTCAAGTGGGGCGTGGGACATAAAATGCTGAGAACCACTGTTCTAGACAATTGTCCTACGCTTCTCTCCCATGCTGAATAAAATATGAAAATAAATAACTGATCACTGGTGTGAGACTATTAAGTTTGCGGAAACTTGAAGCGCGTCCATTAAATCTGATTTTATGGAAAAATGTCCCTAGTTTGAGCATCCTGTAAATTCAGTAAAATGATAACCATGACACGGAGCTTTTCTAGTTGTTGTTTTTTTTTTTTCTAAGAACACGGATGACTCCTCCAGCGACGGTTAGTGGCGTCTGGTAGCGGATCTCTGAGATAGATTTTAGACATTTTACCCCCTGAGAGTGGATTAATATGATGGTAATGATGGTTCTGCTATGGACAGTGTCGCTCTATTTTAGAAATCATTTGGGACAATTTGATTGGTTTTTTTGTTTGGTTATTATTATTGTTATTATTATTATTATTAGTAGTAGTATTATTATTATTATTATTATTGATATTATCAAATATCAAAGTCCATGACAGTCTTCTGAAGGTGTCGGAGAACTTCACCTATCTTGGCAGTACAGTGTCTTCCGCGGCTCGTGTTGATACTGAAATTCTCTCAAGAATCAGCAAAGCCAGCTCTGCATTTGGCAGGCTTCGAAAGAGAGTGTGGGATGTTGCCGGCATTCGCACAGACACTAAGCTGAAAGTGTACAATGCTGTGGTCCTTCCCACCCTACTCTATGGGGCTGAAACCTGGACAGTGTACCAATCGCATGCCAGAAAGCTAAATCACTTTCATCTGGCCTGCCTTAGAAAGATCCTAAGGATCAAATGGCAGGATAAAATTCCAGACACTGAGGTCCTCAATCGTGCCAAGGAATTGAGCATCTTCTGCCACCTGAAAAAAATTCAGCTACGTTGGGCAGGACATGTTGTCAGAATGCCCGACTCCAGACTCCCTAAGCAAATCTTCTTCTCTGAGCTCTCCAATGGAACGAGGAATGTTGGGGCCCCAAAGAGACGTTACAAAGACACTCTCAAGCAATCACTGAAGGCCTTTGCCATTGATGTGAGTGAGTGGGAAAAGCTCTCGCTTGATCGTGCAAATTGGAGGGCGGCCCTTACCAGAGGCAGCAAAGCATGGGAAGCTGACAGAGGCTATCAAAAAAAGAGAACGGCGCAAGAAAAGGCCCAATGGTACTGAACCAGCGGAGCACTCTTGCCATTTATGCGGAAGGGTCTGCAGGGCAAAAATAGGACTTATCAGTCACATGAGAAGCCATAAGTCATGAAAGAACAGTCTTTCCATTCTGTCCTCTGTGTCCTTTAGTTCTCTTTATTGTCCATGTGTTGAAATTCTCAACAATTTCTGTTCTTTATTCCTCTGGTGTTGTTAAGGTCATCATCATACCTGATGGACGAACTATTATTATTATTATTATTGATATTATTATTATTATTATTATTCAGAATTCTTTATCAGTTATGGGAAGATTGGAAAATGCCTGAATGTATATGCGTTAGGCCGTGTTCACGCCACAATCTGTAGACTTTATTGCCTTGGAAAATACCTCAATTTGTTTACGTCAGACCGTGTTTATGCCTTTATTTGTTGGCTTTGTCGCTTTGATTATGCATTTTATCATGCAGCGACATCTCCTTACTGTTGTGATTGGTTCTGTTTTAAGATGACAAATCATTTGGTTTGAAGCCCAAGTGTCAATCACCTCTTTCACGAAACGAGGGCCAAATGTTCTTACATTTCCCGCCTGTATGTGTCCCAATAGTCGTACGCTGTCTTTGAAAAAAGAATAGCGTTATTAGTGTCTGTACTCATTTGATACTAAACAACTTAACATCAGCGGCGTTTGAAATTAAAGTGCTTTCGAACGTTGATGTATGTCCAGGTCAATCATATTACCAGGAAATACGATCATGTCTTTGACTTCAAAGGGAAAAGGCTTCTTGTGCGAGGAGAGCCGATGAGACGGCGAATGTGTGTTTGTGTGAGAATTTGTGATTTTCTTTATATGTAGATGTTTTGTTGTTGAAAATATTATCATAATTTCTGTAAGATAGTTGTGCTCGTGCTGGGTTATTGTGTTAAGGCCCTGTCCATAGTCAAACAAACTGGCAGATAGATATTCAAAGCATGACGTTTGGACTGCAAGACAAAAACTTAGACTCTTGTTTGAAATACGCCAAAGGACAAACCCTGCTTCTCACCAAGTTACTGAAATATACGTCCCTGTTCAGAGGGCGCACTGCAATGCGATCGGCTCGTGTGGAAGACATTACTTTTCACATCTGTTCTTGTGGGTAGGTTATTTGATCAGTTACTGAGTGGACATAGCAAAATTAATTTATAAGATCAAGAGAATATGGTAACATCAGACTAATGGGAGTACTAACTCACCAGTATCGTGGTCAGTATGTGGTAGAATGATGGGCAATCGTTCCAGCCAGCACGCCAGGATGTCATCATTCAGGCCGGCAAACGTCTAGTTGAGACAGAAAGTTATAATAAAAACGTTGGAGGATCAGAAAAAAGTGGCTGTGAAGGGGATTAGGCCAGGCTATAGTTCTCCATGGAGACAAAGTTTCTGGCGGGCTGATGTTGGCACTAACAAAATGGTGGATTTTCTACTGATATAAAAGTTCAATGACGGGATTCTCCAGCCAAATCCCTGTCTGTGCCGCTGGCTTTGTGATACAGAAATGGGCTGGGTGAGAGATCACGGGAAGAAATGAAGCTCTGGACTTTGGACTTTGTTGTTTTTTTTTTGTGTTGGCAAAGGATATGAAAATCTGTTGGGCGAATGTAAAACTGGTGTTAGAATGGCAAAGTAGAAAGATCAAGAAAAACAGATTGCTCCACGGGGAAAATTTATAATTAAGACAAAGCAGCTTGCAAAATGTACGCCGAGAACTCCACAAAAGGGAAAGGCATCCGGTTTTTACCTAAATTCCATAAACAGTAAGCTATGTAGTTAGCGATAGGCCAGTGAAATTGTGAGTAAAGATTGGTATCACGTTCAGTGGAGACGATTATCGCAGTTGAGCCCTACCTTTGTCACGCCCTGTTCCAATGACTAATATTCTCAGATTCCCTTCCTCTTATTTTTTTTTTTTACCCTTCCCGTGTTTTATGGGTTAGAAAAATGTGCAAGATTTTTGCAAGATTCTCTTGTCATGCACGGGTTAGTCAGTACACCATATAATCCATAATTGTTAAAGCAACTGTTACGGTTCTTTGAATTCTTTTGTCCAAGTGACAGTTATGAGACACTTATGTGTTTCGTTTCTTACTGCAATGACTGTTAGTTTTCAGTGCTGACATTTTGGTTGCCATTGGTTACCCCTGTCAATTTGGCAGCCATTTGTGTGAGATCTATTGTTTGACTGCAATGAAAATGCTTGACGCTTGCAGTAAAATTTACAAGGATCAATATTAACGGCCCCAAATATATAATGAAAGCTGGTCATTAAACCGCTGACACCACTTGGCAGGATTGTTTACAGGCTGTAAAGCAATAAAATGACATTTGTGTATCTGTGTGGGCTGGGAGAAAGCTCGAGACATAAATAAAGAAAAGTAAAGAGACTGCCATTGCATTAAATCTTCATCCGTACTCCACTGTCTAAGTGCATAGTCTGTGAAAATAATTGTGATTTTGACTTCCGCCCGCCCAGGTTTTCACAGCAATATTTTCTTTCTCTCATATCAGATCTGGTCGCTGGACACTCCTTGCGTGTACGTAATTATTTGTTTATGTATTACATAAAAATACATCGAATGTAACATTAAAAAGAAAGAAAGACTTTGTTGCCAGTAGGCGCCAAAACTACTTAACAGCCATGTCTGCAATTTGGTAGGAGGAAGTGAAATGTGGTTTGCAGACCATTACTGGCTGTATATGATTCTACCTTTAGCATTTAGGAATAATCCTTAAAATGTTCACAAATACTTGAACTCGTGAGAGTTTGCGAGAGGGTTTTGGCGACATGTTGCCAGCGGGACACCACGCCCAACACGTCCCTTCAATAAACAAAATTCTTAGGTCCGCACCACAGACTAATAAATTAACCAGACTGGATGATCCCATTGTGTGTCGTCACAAAACAGCGAAAGGTCATGAACCATCTGCCATGTTAGGTTTAAGGTAGCGACCGACACTTCAGCATAGCTACAATTTTGAATGACACCATATTGACGCGCCTGCTGAGCGCGGAAGTTTGGTTCCGCACCAAGAAATTAATACATGTACAACCAATCTTGACAAATAAAAAGAAATTTCTACTGCTGATAGAACTAGAATCGGAATTTCCCGAGCGGCGGCCATGTTGGTTATACGGTCGCCGCTCGGGAAATTCCGTAAAAAACGACACAGCCCGAAGCTCGTGTTTCCAGTCTGGTTAATTTATTAGTCTGTTGTCCGTACTGAATCTTGCCAGGTAGCTGTGTTGATATTGGAACTATTGCCTTTGTAGACTCTTCTGCGTTATAAACTCTATTTTCACACTACAAAGCATCTAGCCCCCGCTCATATGATTTGGTTTTTGATTTGTTTATTTATTTATTTATTTATTTATTTATTTTCTTGTATTGTTTACTTATTCACCTACTTAATAATTTATCACAAAGTTTATCCATGTGAGCCTGCAGTCAAATTATATTTATATTTCTACGGTTTTTTGTTGTTGTTTTTGGGGGGGGGGGTGGTTTCCAATCTTCTGTGTTTGGCGTTCTACACTTCCTGGTCTTCTGGGTGTCCCCAAGACACAAGCATTTTCTTTCTGGCGTCGTTATTTTCTATTTGCCTGCTGGTTTTGATACCATTTTAGAATAAACAGGGCCCAATGATCTCCGCTTGGGACAAGGGTATAGAATTATAAAGTTAAGTGAATAAACACGCAGACATGAAACTCAGATATTTTACCGCCTTTCTTCTCCTTAGTGTATAGATAATATTATTAACACTAATATTTCTCTCAGATTTGACTGGTTCTCAATTCAATTGAGAAATAGGCTGACCGGTGCCAACTAACCACACAACGGTATCATTTTATTTCAGAGAGAAAAACATTCATTATTTCCTGCCGTCTAGACACGGTTTTTCCTGTCACTCATAATCATTTGACTTGGAATCAAACACCGCTGTTGCCCTCACAAAACAAATTCTGTTATAGGAGGAACGTCGGCTCAGAAATTGAACCAGTTACTCCGTCAAGTCACTTCCGACGGAGAAATTGATGTAACCCGATTGGCCAGTGCAAACTATTGATCTCAGCTCCCAGAGGGGTAACTATAACTCAAATCAAAGATCCAGTTTTCGTTTTACGATAACAAATAATATGAAAACGGTTAAGTCTTTGGTTCCGTATATTTGCTTTCAAACGGCCAATGACACCGGAGTCTGCCCGCGCACGCCCCAATTCTAGTGGAGTTCTGACTGATAGATTAAACAATTACTAATAAAAGTGTTTTTCCATAGTGCTATTTCAGTGAACTGCACTGCTTTAATATATAAATTTTAATGAAGAATTCAATACCACGACAGTGGCTCCAATTTTTTTTCCGTAAATTGCTGTGGATTTGTTTCACTTACGTCACCAAAAATTGTGATATTGACTGCATCACAACCCCCCCCCCCTTTCCCCCGCCCTGTCCCCTTTCCAGGACACAGCGGCTGAGCACGCGCACTTGCAAAGATTAGCTGTAAACCAAAAAGAAGAATTATAATTCCTAAGAGAACGGAACATAATCATGGCCCTGGGAGTTTCGAGCCTAGACGAAATAAAATTCAAAATTTGGTAGGAGCACAGGTTCTGTGACGTCGGGTGAAACACAGCAATCTTAGTTAGCAGTGTAATAGCGCACATCAAAGTTGGTGTAAATTTAATGAACAAATCAAATGACTTAACGGACATGGTTTTCTTGTGCTCTCGTCGCTCTTCAATCCACACCTGGTAGAGAAACAGTCAGTTTCTGATGGTAGCCTGTTCCATCGGCTCTTGTTGTTGTTGCTGTTGTTTTGTACATTATGTCAAATTATTGTTCGTTTGTTTGTCTAATTGTTTGTTGTTGATGCTGTTGCTGTTTTGTTTTTATTTTTTGCACTAGCCACTGTTTTCCTGGCATTGGTTCTGAATGTTTCTTATTGTTTCTGTATTAAACATGGCCAAAAATTGCCCAAATCGAGCACACGTTCTTTATCAATGACCAGAAGCGTGCAGCTTTCCGTGAGAACAGATTACCTATCCCAGGTTCAGGTCAATGCGTACATAACACGCGGCAGTGTCTGACAGTAGCAATTATGCTGTCACTGAAGGCACCCGTCCGTCTCTCTCTCTCTCTCTCTCTCTCTCTCTCTCTCTCTCTCTCTCTCTCTCTCGCTCGCTCTGTCTTTCTCTCTTTCTCTCTCTCTTCTCTCTTTCTGTCTCTCTCTCTCTCTCTCTGTCTCTCTTTCTGTCTCTCTCTCTCTCTCTCTCTCTCTCCCTCTCTCTCTCTCTCTCTCTCTCTCTCTCTCTCTCTCTCTCTCTCTCTCTCTCTCTGCGCCTGTTGTTTTCCACCTTGATTTTGTAAAACTGTGAAATTAGCATTTTGTGGGTTTGGAGTTGTTCTAGATACTCTACCGTTTTTCTTTTTTTTTGTTCCTATTTTAATACAGTTTCTCTTTATCGGGTCAACTATTGGTGTGCTGGTTAAGAGATATTAAATTAATCTGGATGGACGGTGAGTGGCAGCAGGGACAGCTGTGAGACGACAGTTGGCAACAACAACAACAAATGTTGCATTTGCGGAATCCTGCGGGTGTGATCAGACGCCACAGGGTTGCAGAGTGAAGGGTCCTTGTTTGAAATGCCTTGTAATATGGATCATAAATTGTATAAAATGGCTGATACGTTTTGTGATACGTATCTCAAAGATGTTATTACTTCTTCTTTATCATCTTTCTCTTTCTCTTTCTCTCATGTGTTTCCTCCAGCTGGGCCAGCATTTCCCATCGCCATTTGTTGTGTCTTCGTTAAAACCAAATTTCCACGTCAAGGCGTCAAAATGACAGGATTTAAACCCTTTTGAGAGTTCAGCTTCCCTGACAGAGTTACGTCCGTGTGGATATGATCGTAGAAATCATTTCTGAAATGCAAATGAGTCGTAAAACTTATTTACCTTACCTTGCCAGACGTCATTATGTCCCTTACGATCTAAAACAAACTTTCTGCTGAGTGTGGATCGCCTCCCTTTATGGACATGCGTCAAGATTGACATTCCCCGTATCGTGGTATTGTCTTCAGTCATGGAGCTATTAATAACACTGGAGTGCGTACAGCTGATTTCATGCGTGCGCATTAGAAGGCAATAGTCGCCATCTTGTATAGGGCAAGCACGGACTGCGCCTCAGCGTTTACTCATCCGTTACACTACAGCGTCTGCTTTCTACCTTCCCTTTCCTTTTCCTCTGCTAACTCCTTCTTTCTTTTCCTCTGCTCCTGTACCTTCTGTTTCTTCTCTACTTTCTTTCTTTCCTGCTTCAAAAAGGAGTGAGAACTGTTCTCATTCAATTTAAGTCAATGAATCTATACTAATAAAAGAGAAACTTTACGACATTGCGCTCGCCTCTGTCGCTACTCCTCCGTTAATGTTGATTCTATGGCCTTCAAATTTTACACAGTGCTTAGTATAGTCTGTGGTCGTGTCGCCGGCACATAAAATTTAAATATATTTGAGAAATAACAGAACGTTTGTTTCCGTTTTTGTGTTGCGACACATCAAATTTTCGGCAAATTTGCGGCAATTTTTTGTCATCGATTATAGTATTCTGTGCGCAAATTGCTTGAGCGATTACAGTCGCCGATTTTGTTGAATCGCCTCGCAATATAGCCGATTGTGCTAAACGGCCTCGGAATAGACCCCCAAATTACATGTCTTATCATGAGGACGCAGATCTACATGTCTTATCATGAGGACGCAGATCTAATGATTTGCGTGCACTGTACCTTCAAGAATGCATTTTCTCATAATATTTCATCGACTGAAGTAATCAGACCTATTTAACTCAAGATGTTTTACGCCAACGATTACCGCCAACTTCCGCCGTCACACATTTTAAAACAGTGCACAACTGTGGTTAAGTTTCAACTTTGTTCTGATTAGTTTACATCTAGACTAGGTCTATATATCTGTGTTTTAGAATGTGTTTTCAATAGCCTATGCCTACATTCTAGACTAGATCTAGGAAAGGAAAGATTCTGGATTAGGTCGACTATTAGCTAACGCTACCCTAGACCCATTAATCCATAAGTATCCATAAGTAAGTAAGTAAGAGATTGACGCCACAGTACAGGGCCAACGTTTCAAGCGGCAACGATTGTTGTACGTGGGTGGCCATCACACATTTTAACTGTTTCAGCGCCCAACAGCAGGACTTTCATTTCGTTGCTCAACAGCAAACCTTTTTGGCTTTGGTTAGGTGTCAGCTTTGTTCTAATTAGTCTAGACCAGATCTAAGCTTTTAATATGCCTAGGAAAAGGAAAGGGTCTGGATTAGGGAGATTGACGCCGGTATGTCACAATAATTAACCCATTGTCATCATCTGTCACTGTCACACTGCCTTTTCTTTCCTTCCTATTCCGTTCGTAGAACGGGTAATCAGGCTTGTTTACTATAAAACTAGACCTTAATAGCCTATGTATTTGGATTTTACCACAGTATTATTTTTTGTTTCTCATTAAATTCAGTTGTTTACTATTAGCTGGTGTGCACTGGCTCTTTTGAACTCTTGTTTTGAATACATCATGTAATCATAATAATAAATAATAATGGTGCTAGTGATCCCAGTTGATGCACATACAACACTGATGTCACAATGCAATTACCAGTGACCGCACCTCATGCAAAGTGTCAGATGAATGCATGTCGGTGCAGTCAGTGCCATATGTGCATAATCATACTCATAATACCCAGAAAACATTTTTTTAAATGAAAATCCACCCGAAGTAGAATGCCCAGAGCACTTATGTGAGCTTACACCAGACCACTTAATGGTGAAATCTGTAGGGTCACATAATTATTTACCTTTGAACTCAAGATGGAAGTTGTGCGAACACAAAACTTGGGAAAATCATCCAAGGCAAAATACAAGCTTAAACAGCAGTCATATGCTATGTGATGTTGTGATCTCTTGATAAGAACGACACAAAACGTGGATTAGTCACAAAAGCACTGGTAAATGAAAATGTATGGAAAAACAAATACTGACCGCATCAACGTGCTGACTGCACCTAGTGCATTGACTATAGATCTAGAATCTAGATTCACAAGGTGAGAGATTGACCTGTAGCCGTGGGAATTTATACATTTTTGTTTGGAAAAGCTCTGGAATGCACAATCCAGCTGTGCTCAAACCCCTGAATAACTAGGCTAAGGCTCTTCTGATTTTTAGATATAATATATATACTTGACTGAGTGAGTACAACCAAGCTGGTAGATTAAGATGTTCTTCTTCTTGGCTATCCTATCATTTGCTACATCTCGGCCTATGATTTACATATATTATTATAATTATGCCTCTCTCTCTCTCTCTCTCTTTCTCTCTCTCTCTCTCTCTCTCTCTCTCTCTCTCTCTCTCTCTCTCACACACACACACACACACCAGCTCCTGGAGCTTAATGGGTCTATGGCAAAACCAACTTTCCCTCAGTTCTTTAGCATGTTTTGTGTGTGTGTGTGTGTGTTTTATAATTGTTATGTACACCCTCTCAAATGATTGTTGGTTATCTGAGAGAAACTGACTTGTAAAGTTTCCTCTGTCCACACGCTGATTTTTTTTTTCTTTTAACATGACTCATCATGAGCTAAACTAACATGGGGAAAAAAAGAGTACTACATAGTTCCCTTCCCTTTTACTTCTAAACGATTGACCAATAAATAAAAATACCATAATATAAAAACAGCATAAATCATAAATTTGTATTTATTATCAAACACTTTAAAAGAAAATAATACAAGTATATGATAATCCGTAAATAACATAAATGTTAATATTTCTGCTTGTATCTTTTAATTTTGATCACCACCGTGAAAAGAGAAAAAACAGCGCTGACTAGGCCCTATCTATTACATACAATAGTGTACTGGGCGGGCCTTGCGCTGTCGTACTTTGCCCTACTTTTTCCGCCATCTTGGGGTTTCAATAGTGCGCGGCTTGCAGGGAAAGCGAAGAGAACTGTGCGCACTCCAGTGTTATTAGTACCTCCATGTCTTCAGTGGATGTCAAAGTTCACTCTTCACGTCTTCTACCTGGATGTGTTTGACATTTTCAGTAAGGATATTCTTCTTCTCCTTGTTCTTCTTCGCCATCTGCTTCTTCATCGTTTTCCAGATCTAATTCTCTTAGATCTTCCTAATCTTGTTTTCTCATCCGTCATCGTTCTTTGTCAGTTGTTTTTCTCCCATCTTACATTCTCTGACCCCTGTCAATGTCAATCTTCCTTGTTTGTTGTTGTTTTGTTGTTGGGTTTTTTTGTTTTTTTTTGTCTTTCATTCATTCAAGCTGTCTGTCGCTCAGCCAGGAGGGGTTTCTTCTCTGTTTGACGTTTTCAGACATTATTATTATTATTATTATTATTATTTTATATAGCGCATATCCATTTAAAATGCTCTATGCGCTTTACAGAAGAAACCTTTCAATTACAGAGCAGAATGGAGCGCCGGCGGAGCGCTCAACACACTACACTGCTTCTTTCTCTCTCCCTCTCTCGCTCACTCTCTCTCTCTCTCTCTACCTCTCTCTATCTCAGAGCAAATTATAACCCAGCCTGTTAGGCGCAGTTCACAACTCACAACAGTTCACAACTCAAAACTCAAACAATATTTGAATATTTTATTAATAATAATATATATTTAATAATTAATAATAAATTTTTGTTGTTACTGGTGGGGGGGGGGGGGGGGGGGTGATATGGATAAATTTTAATCTATTAATTTTTTTTCTAATATTCATGATCTTTTAACTTCTCCTTCTGCTTCTTCTTGTTCATCATCATTATCATCATCATCATCATTATCATCATCATCATTATTATTATCATTATCATCATCATCATCATCATCATCATTATCATTTCATTATCATCATCATCATCATCATCATCATTATCATCATCATCATCATTATCATTATCATCATCATCATCATCATCATCATCATTATCATTATCATCATCATCATCATCATCATCATTATCATTATCATCATCATCATCATTATCATCATCATCATCATCATCATCATCATTATCATCATCATTATCATCATCATCATCATCATCATTATCATCATCATCATCATCATCATCATCATCATTATCATCATCATCATCATCATCATTATCATCATCATCATCATCATCATTATCATCATCATTATCATCATCATCATCATCATCATCATCATCATTATCATCATCATCATCATCATCATTATCATCATCATCATCATCATCATCATTATCATCATCATCATCATCATCATCATCATCATCATCTTTTTGTTTTCTAACTACATCTTTTTGATAACATGTTTATTCACTGTCTTTCTCTCCATCACCTTTACTGTTGACTGTATCATCACTCTGCGTTGTATGTGGACGCAAGGGAGAAAACAAGTGACGCTAACAAAGAATAGACAACTCTTACACTGAGATTAGTGACTGCTTTACTGTCATTCACCAGGATAGCTATCTTTATCCCCTGTTTCCTCTTGCCCTCTCCCCCTCCCTCCGCCATCCACCACCCTTCCCTACTCATGTTGCATCTTTTGCTTCGGTTTATAGTCACCTTTCTCATATCCACACATTGAAGGGGCCACCTATAATCCGCGCACGTTGTTTTCACCACGTAGATGCGTTTACAGTTGGCTTTGACTTTCTCCCGGCTACCCTTTGTACGAGGGTACGACCATAATGGCCCTATTACACGTTCAGATGGACCGGTCCAGGTTAGCCTTCGGCTGTGCTTGCGACTAATCGTAGTCCGCCGGGCTGATTACACGTTACGATGGACCAAACGATGGACCGGATGGAAAGAAGGGATGCTACTGTGATACACAACACACAACCCGCCACTTTTGAAAAATTCAATGGCTATAAAGATAGATTTTTTTAATTGTTTTTATTAAGCAATAAAACGAATCATTCATGTCCAATTTCACCAATTTTGACACGTTGATTCTGTATTTGAGATCAAATTCGTGCTAGCATGTCGTTTCCAACAAGTTTGTAAAACGACACGCCATCCCTGGCGAGGGAAAACTTCAAAAGCAAGCGGCGGCACCAACAACCATTCACTCAAACCGTACGACAAAATATCAGGAGACACCGGAAATTGATGGGCGAGAGGTCGACCTGCAAGCATACCATACGGTTTCAGCTATTTTCCTCATTACACGATACGATTAGTCGTAGGCACAGTCGAAGGCCAAATTTCGTCCGCCCAGGTCCGATCCATCTGAACGTGTAATCGGGCCATTAGAATGGCGATTGTCCATGATAAAACTTTGATTTTCTAAACCATTAGGTGGCAGTTTGCATGAACTGCTTGGCAACTGCATCAAAAACATTCTCTTTGATTTGTCTTTTCTTCCCAGTTCTCGGTATATCTGGTGCCTTCCCCTCTCAAATCTTTTTTTTTTTTACTACTCATTTTTAATTCATAATTAAAAAGGGTACTTAATGTCTCCAGTATGCCCCCCCCCCCCCCGCCGCCCTCCCAACATATACGCTTTCATGCACTGCCCTCCCCCAAATCTCACAGTACAAATACTTTGTGGATGCCCCACTTACAGAGCAAAACAGAAATGCGATATTTTGCAAGTGAATCTGAAAGTTTCAGGTTTTGATCTCGTATGTGTAAGAAATACTTTGAACCAGTGACCTACATATCTATGTTCATTGCCAGTGTACAAAAAAACACCGCTGTTTTCCTTGTGAGATAAAGAGAATGAAATGACTGAACTGATCAATCTATTTTCCCCGAAGTCAGAAAACAGTGTACATCAAGGCATAAGATCAGCCTATCAGATATGGACACCGAATAACTAGAGCAAGGGTGTTGAGCAGTAAACGAGAACGAAAACACATAATGACTTTCACCTTCGGGAATGAGACAGTGACATTTGTTCTGGATATTCTGTCATGCCGTTTATCACAATGTATTTCTTATAAGAGAAAGAGATCACACACTGAAATGACATGTAGCTCAAATCGATGACCGAGGTAATTAGAAACCACACATTTGCTGTATTAAAAGAGGAATACGAAGAAATTTAACCAGTTCAATAGGGAGTGAAATCAATCTACAACATCGTACTTTGAAGTAAAGTCCGCATAGTATTGTTTATGAATACGACAGTGGAGCTCACAAAACCCGGGGTGTAAATAGTGTGGTTATCCCTGATCTCTATACGTGTGTATGTAAGACCATGGAATGAAGTAGTTACAAGCCAGAGAACTAATTACAGGTAAGTGTGACAATGATACGCACCAAAACAGAAAAGCAATTGCCTAAAAAAAAAAATTTGACAAAAAGGCCGGTGCATCATAATTACGAGACACTGGTACCCAAGATCGGATAATGGTCACAATGACATAGAGGTGTACACCTGACGCAGAGATGCGACACAGTGGGCCGGCTCCAAGACGAAAATGAAAGGAAATTGACTCACTCCCACTTTGCCTCGCGCAGTTTTCTGTGGACCTTTCATTGTGCCCACATTAATGTACGTCCATGTATGTCTCCAACTCTGTATTGTCTATACGCCGTCTCTGGCTTGAAAGACCACCTGCCTTTCTTGGATCATATAATTATATGAAAAGCCTAAATTTTCTACTCATCTGAGCTCCAAAATCTGCTTTTCGTACTTAACACCACGAGATGTCTATAGCCAGAGCCTGATACCGCTGATGCTTGGACAGTTCACGGGTGAGAACTTTCTGTAGAGGTGGCTATGGTTTTCAATACATACAAATCAATATGTCGTGGCACATCGATTACTTTCAGATCACATGCCAGTGGACGTTTTGATTTCCTGAGGCAACTTTCTCGAGTATTGCAAATATATCGATTTCTTCGTTTGTTTGTTTGTTTGAGCAGTTGTCATGCTGATATTTCTTTAACTGACATTTGACCATGCAATGTACATAGTTACTGTTTCACTGGCATAATCAGAACGGCAACGTCTTGTAATGTAATGATAAGACTAGGAGACTGGGACTGAATGCTTTACAGTGCTCACTGGGCGTTTCCTTCATGTTAGTGTTTCTATCCATTACTTTCGGATACATGAAACGGCATGTATAACAGCTTATTAATATTGTTGCTGAATTCTCTCTGTGTGCCTCTTGTTGTGAAGTGTAACCAATGAGATAGTTTTATAAGAGGAAAATGAGAGCATTATATCCCAAGCACTGAGAGTTGTTCCGCTTGCTTAAAGATTCGCGCCCAATTGCTATAGCATCAACGCGAAAAAAAAAGCACAAATATCTGTAGAAAATCATTTTCAATTCCTCTGGAATGTATCGTGTGGATCTGATTTCTATAATGTTTGTTCTTTCCGCGGGCATTTGAGATGCACAATTTTTTTATTTTTTGTGTGTGTGTAGGGGTGGGGGGGGGGCACAGTTTAACAACTGCAATAATGAAATCTTAGATCGGGGCTTTGCATCGCGTAACTTGTTCAAGAATTGTCTCAGCTTCACTAATTTTCATGAAAACAGTCCAAGGATCAGGTTTGAGCGATCAGTTTAGCTGAATGAAATAGTGAGTGGTGGAAGTGGAAAATAGTAAGACAAAACTATGGGAATGATGGAAGAGAAAAGGAGCAAATTTTGTATTCCAGAGCGGCTGCACTGTTTGACCATTTGGGTGAAAACGACAAGGGTTTCTCTAGTTTCCCACGGACATTAACCAATAGATTGGGTCCGATACAATTGGACACTTGAAAGTGTAAGTATATTAATGAACTAGCAGCTTTTGTAGGAGCTGACCAGTTCAATGTTGTCTTTTTTCCCTGATCCTCAGTTCCACCCTGTTTTTCTATAGTGCAGTACTGCACTGCGGCTCAGAAATGTTGATACGGACACATTTGGGGCCAAGATTTCTGTATCTGTCAGTAGGAATTTCAAAACCAGATTTTGTGTGCGGCCTTAACATGTTCAAAAACCTTATGAATCTTAAGTTGTTGACAGGTGCCTTTTTTGCATTAATTCATCAAACTTGCCAACATCCAGATTTACGAGCTATGCCACTCCACGTCTTTCCTCTGTTGTTTTGGTTTCCTCAGAAAGCTTGGTTTCACCCCACTCCCACCCCCGTTTTTTCTACTTATACAGATGAACACCACAGCGTTGTCTTCATTTGTTCACACCTGCTGCATTATCTTGCACATTAATCTCTGTCTGCTTTTTGCTCTCCTCCAGATATGTCTCTCCTGCACCTACACTTGTCTTCCGTACCTGTTTGGCCGTGTGTGGTTGGTTTTGGCACCTTGGGAAGTATTCTCACCCTTGGAGTCAACAAATTAATGTTGACGTAAAATTATGAACCGTAAGAAGAAATGTAGAACAATCCTGTGCCTTACACAAGTTCCCATCACTTTGTTGACGACTGAAATAACGTGCACACTCCTGTTGGCCTGGATACCTTATGACTGCAATTCTACTTGTCTTCCTATGTCCACCATTACATTCTGTGGAAGCCGTCAAGTTTTTCTCGCCTGGTACAATGAAGAACAAGATGAACGTTTATTTATCCAGAAGCTGCAGAGTTGATTACACAGCTTTACTATAATTACTTCACTGACGCAGACACCTAAATACCCGCACACATAAGTACTCGCCTGTACAGACTCAACGCAAACGAATTTAGCGCAGGCATGTGCACACCACATCTACGTGAATGATTACGCACAAGTATAAAGATCGTAATGTCCTGTGCATCCTGGTATGGATATATACGACTTTCACTCTTAGGTCGGGGTTCAAATCCACCCCCATATCTACATGCTTCGTCCTGACTCAGATTTTACCTCCACATGTCAGTCTTGATATCTCACTGATCTACTTTTCCGTCAGCATTCTCAGCTACTGATCCGTCAAATTTCATTGACATGGAAAAACTTTTAATTGCCAAAGATTGGCCCTTGGAAATTTTTATTTTTCCCCGTCTCGAAAGCCGCTCGGACATGATTTCATGCGAGGTTGGAAATCTGATCCTGCCATCCCAGACTGAATCTTTGATTCCTGCCAGAGATTAGCGCATGTTCTTTCCTCGGGCAGAGAGGCAGCTAAAGGGCAGGTTAAAGACGTAATCTTGCCCCAAAATGATGGACATCACGAGATGTTATTTCCACTAGATTTGCTATATGTATGTATGTCAAATGAAAGGAAGTGCTACTCTGCTCGGGCTTTGAAGCTGCGTGCTTGTGTCCGAAGGCCGTTGGAGTATTTCCCGTGTGAATTAATCTTTTTACCCTTTATTTTTATTTTCCAACAAGTAGAATAGCGCAGCATGCACCCGGGCTAACAAAAAATGCACTTTCCTGAATTTGATGCGCTTTATTCATACAATGTGAATACCGTGGGGATAATTTAAACTGTTGCACCGGACAGATGACACCGTCTTACAAAACACGGACAGGAAAAGTTAGCAATGTTAGACTGTAAAACTCGAATTGGAAAACGTACAGCCCAGCTTCTAAAATTGTCCTTGCTGTCACAAATCCCAGACTGGGAGATGTAATAAGTTATGACAGGACAACAATCACGAACGAACAAGTTTAACACTTAACAGAACAACCCATCAGACTCACACATTTATTAAACATAATTATACAGATAATAGCGCAATTACATACATTATATTATTGAAATTAACTGCCGTACAACGGCCTTATTCTCACATGCACTCTTCCTCGGATCCACAACCCGGTAGTTACTTCCTAAAGGCACTTCGGCCTCAGCCTCTCCCCTCAGGGTCTTAATAGCACATTAATAATTCACTGGCACCGCAGTCCCTCAATATCACCTTCCTATTGTCATACACCTTAGCATTCCACTAGCACCTCAGCAGGGCAATAGTACATTATCATTTCAATAGCCCATCAACATGGCAATAGTACATTATCCTTTCAATAGCCCATCAACATGGCAATAGTACATTATCACATTCACGCTCATATCTACGTCCCTGTCCGTGGCCAGACTGCCACGACTTTATGTGCCTCTACTGTCCTGCACCGACAGCCTCACTCTTGGCCTATGTGTGGCCTCCGGCCCTATGCTGGCCTATCCCCTGTGCTCACCGAGGCGGCTCTTTGGCCCGTCCCCGACACCTACAAGAATAACATTACATTGGTATAATACCCTACCATTTCTATTCACTCCACCTCTCCTTACAACCCATGAAGCGTACACACAATAGTTCACATTTCACTCACCAAACATCTTACGGTAACACACCTCCATCGGAGTACACACTACTCACTCGCGCTACAAATCCATGAACTCAACTTTCATCTATCGCTCATGGCGCACATTGCTATATCCAATATCAAGGACTTCCACATTCCTCACATATACTTATTTACATCATGGTAATAGACGAATATAATACATCAATCATAATTATCAATCATCGTTTCACCTACCAGTCATCACTGGAAAGACTCTCTCACTAGTCTTCTGACTGCTCCCCTTATGTTCGCCCACTGGGCTTTCTCTTGCGTCCGCTCTTTAGGACGTTCTAACTTGCATTGATAGTAATACAGCGCTTTCGCCTCATTCAGACCCCCCCACCACTCATAACAGCACGCTTTAACTTACTTGTCTACGTGCGTTAATTTTACTCTCCTCCTTTCCCCCCGTAATTATTAACTATCGCTCACTCCACTCGTGACACTTGCTAACAGTAATATGAATAATTATGTATCTACCAAAGGCGGGGTGGGGTGGGGTGGGGGATGTTTTCCAGGATAATTTGTGGGTTTTTTTGTCTTTTTTTTTTTGCAAAGAAAATAAAGTAAAAAGGGCATGAACAGATAAGATAAGATATAACTTTATTATACTGTTTCCAGGAAATTTGTTGACATAGCATCAGTAGTGGTACAACAGTAAATGCAATATCTAACACACACACACACACACGCATACCACACACACGCACATTGCTCACACAACAGTACCAACAAGTAAGAACATTGCTCTCACACACACACACACTCACTGTCAGAACAATCCATTTCGAAAACTAACAACAGCATACTACATCAGGAAACACTGCTACTTCGAATTGCGGAAGGCAAAAAAGATCGTCTATAGTGCTCTCTGTTTGTTTTTAAATACAGTATTCGCCCACTTCTTTGGGATCGGACTATCTGATGGAAAAAGGGGTGGGAGCAATCATTTAGAACTGATTTTAGTTTCTGTTTGCACGAATGCGCAAATAACTCATGAAAGTTTTTTGATAATAGAGTTCTTAATTTCGTTCTTGTCTTGCTCCTTTGCATTTCCTCCCCAGGCTGTAATACAAAATAGAAAGATACGCTGGATAGTTGATTTATAAAACATCTGATTGAGTGTTTTATCTACACTAAGTTTCCTCAAGAAATACATACGTTTGTTTGCCTTTGCGTGAACTGAGGTGATATGAACGTCCCGGTCGAGTTTGGAGTCGACATGGATTCCAAGATAATATTTATAAGACTCGACTCTATCAACAAGATGGTCAAGATGACAACATGCCACAGAGGGGTTTGTTTTGACAAGATCTCGGTGACCTAGAGTAAGCGGAATGTAAAGATGTGAGAGAAAAGCGAGGAGGGTGGGGGGGGGGGGGGGGCAAGTGGGGGAGGGGGAAGGGGAGGGGGAGTAAGGCAGGGCAGGGACCCTGCCTCTCTCTCTGTCTTTCTCTCTCTGTCTCTCTCTCTCTTTCTCTGTCTCTCTCTCTCTTTGTCTCTCTTTCTCTCTCTCTCTTTCTCTCTTTCTGTCTCTCTCTCTCTCTCTCTCTCTTACATTATGGATGAAAAGAAAAACACCTAAAATATAAATATAGGAAGGAGAAGAAAAAAGTATTGTATGACACCCCTTCCTCCCCTCCACCATTACCACCAGCCACAGCTCTCTGACCCCATCGTGAAATCTCACTGTCTGGACGGCGCCAGCCCGAACAACTGCCATTTTCACCGGCAAGTGGAAGATGAAGCCAGACCAGAGCCAAGAACAAGAACATGGAACATCAACAAGAGAAAGAGGCGAAACTGCTGAAGGACGGAAATCCTCATAAAATACAGATCTCTCATTATCCGTGATTGCATGAATTAAACATGATATGAATGAATGCATGCAAAAGAGGCAAGGAGTCTGTGAATCAGCCGCATGATGAAGACGAGAATGGACAACCAACCTGCTGAGGACAGAAAGCGACTATCTGAGCACATGGCAACTGTCGCGGCGTCCACCCTGTGGAAAGTGTATATCCGTACAACACGTTGTATGGATATGGACAGGGCATATCCGTACAACATGTTTACCAAAAAAGCGCGACTGGTGAAGGTTTGCTGAAACAAAACTTGGTATGGTGTTCACGAATTTAAAGTGACAACACATGGAATAATCAGATGGACCTGGGGGTGTGAGGGTCTAGTCAGTTTGTATCAATGGGCGGTAGTCAGGTTGACTAATCTTGCGGGTTTGGGGTAGCCATTGGTGATCGACATACACTCAAGTATATTATTAGCGCAGATCACGCAATCTCCGAGCAGAAGTCGGATTGTTTTGCTACTAAGCCGATTCATATTTTTTTAAAAACTATGCAAATTTAACAAGGTCAGTAATATAGTATTCCGGTGTGTGTTCTACGTCATCGAATTGTGTGCGTTGCACGGATATGCCCTGACCATATCTGTACAACATGTTGTACGTATATGCGCTTCCGACCCTGTGAGAGACTTGAGTTATCCCGCTTTGTTTGCCCAGTTTTCGTGTTCTCGGGTCAAGGTCGCCGCCATGGCATTGAGCCGACATACTGATGAGTCTTTTGTATTCGCCAGTTGGTCGTCATATCGCATTGAATGGTGATAATGAGAATGTTCGAGAAAAAAAAAATTCAGCTTTGGCTGGAGAGACCCTCTCGAAGTTGGGATCATAAGATAGATCTCTCAAAAGAGATTTAGTTAAAAAAAAGAAAAGATTTTGTATCTCAAAGCCCAGGCATTCGAAACAGACAATGAAGGAATGAGCCCTACCCAAAATAGAGTAATACTCTTGGATTAAAAGACTTAGTTAATCAAGCAACCCTGCGTCAATCCGACATAGATTTCCGTAGGGAAGGTAGAGTTACTACAGGGGCCGGTTCCCCCCACATCAAACTGACATCTGGTCGATGTTGTAATCATAGGATCAACGTAGGAACGACGTCATTCTTATGTGCAAACTTAACGATAATCGTACGCGTCAGATTCCCGCATCGTTGCCGACTGGGGAGACGAGTAGCGCACTGAGATCATTCTGTTTAGCGTGGGTTTGGACTCAGGCTCGAACTTGTTGTGAATGAACTAGCGAGACAGACAGACAGACAGAAGACAAACAGACAGACAGAATTGTTTCAGTCTCATTAATGCGCCTGGCCACGTTTAACTGCACATACTACAACACGGGGGCAAAACTGACGATAAGTTCTATAAGAGTTATTTGTTTCTTAGGCGGAGCTTTGTTACATTTCAACTTTTTTCTTATTATTTTGCCACCTGCTCCATTTTTTTTTTTCAAAGCCTTGCCGTGGCCGAAAAAAATTGATTTTCTTTGAGTGTATGTGTGTGTGTGTGTGTTTTATAAATATTTTGCCACGTTCCACAGAGAAAAGGAATGGAGGGAACAAGTAGACGGTGAGAGGCACAGACGGACGCACCATTCGTGCGTCTTTTTTAAAATCAGCCAAATTAATATCGATTCTCTTGAAGAGATATCTCCAGCTTACAGTCTGCGAGAAGATCTATGTCAAATTCACAAAAAGTGGCACTATAGAATGTTTATCAGCTAACTTGGGGACAATGTACATAAGAACGTAATTGTTCTCCATATTGGCAAACTTGCCAATGTCCTCTCTTGAGTTGTTAATGCTTTCGTTAAGTTTTGATTGATATCGAGCGATATTGAGTTTGCAGAAAAAATACTGAGACAACCAGATAAGCAGCCAGCGAGACAGACAGACAGACATGATTTAGATAGGCAGTTTATGGATGAATGGATGGATAAATGCATGGGTGGATGGATGGTTGAATGGATGAGTGGATGGATGGATGGATGGATAGATGGTTGAATGGATGAGTGGATGGATGGATGGATGGATGGATGGATAGATGGATGAATGGATGGATGGATGGATGGATAGATGGATGGATGAATGGATGGATGGATAGATGGATGAATGGATGGATGGATAGATGGATGAAGGGATGGATAGATGGATAGATGGATGAATGGATGGATAGATGGATGGATGGATGGATGGATGGATGGATGGATGGATGGATGGATGAATGGATGGATGGATGGATGGATGGATGGATATCCTGCTTCCCTTCACCTCCACCGGAGACACATATTTTACATATTGACACAGTCCCTTCACTTGTGTATGTGTATGTTTGTGTATTTTGAAGCAAATGACCAAGTAGCTGCACATGACTGAACCAGCCCTGGACGACCTATGACCTGCCGGTCGATCACCCAAATCTGGACCACGACAGGGCGAACGACCGAAACTAAATGGGAGAATTGGGTAGGATTACAAGTTTTGGTGCCAGAAAATAGCACAGTATGCGGCGTCATATTGACTGGTTGTAGATAGGGCAGTTGGAGGTTGTGTGGTGGAGTGAGGGAACATGTTCATTAAGCGGAAAGACGATAAAAGGAGTGACTTGCGTAGATAAGAGGAGGAAACTGACTATAAAGATCACTTGTAATTACTGGAATGGCGTCTTCAGTGTGAAGATTGTAGAACGCAATTATGGTTTGAATTTATTCATTTTTCTTTTCATATCAAGTGAAAGGTAATAAAAGGAGATTTAATAAATTGCAGAATCTCCAGTGATACTGTCTTCCTAATGACAAAAATGCATTTCCATAGAGATAAAGTTGTCCTGAAATCCAGTGCTATGAGCAGTTGATAGAAGAAGCGTGCATGCAGCAGAGTGAGTCAGCTAGCTGTAGGTGGGAAGTGGTGGAAGACAGTGAGAGCCCAACTCAAAATAGAGTAATACTCTTGGATTAAAAGACTTAGATAAGCAAGCAACCCTGCGTCAATCCGACGTAGATTTCCGTAGGATAGGTAGAGTTACCACATGGGCCGGTTCCACCCCATCAAACTGACACATGCCCGATGTTGTAACCATCGGATCAACGTAGGAACGGCGTCATTCTTATGTGCAAACAACGGCAAACGTACGTGTCAGATTCCCACATCGTTGACGACAGGGGAGACTAGTAGCGCACTGAGATCATTCTGTTTGGCGTGGGTTTTGACTCAGGCTCGAACTTGTTGTGAATGAATTAGCGAGACAGACAGACAGACAGACAGAATTTTTTCAGACTCATTAACGCGCGTGGCCACGTTTTAACTCCACAGGCTACAATATGGGAGCAGAACTGACTTGTCTCAGTGCTCCACGGGGAGGGGGGGGTGTGGATTCAGAGCGTCGTCAGTGACAGGAAAGGAAAGACATATTCAGTGATACGAGTCTTAAGTTAGCTAAAGAGAAGGATACAGTTTTGCTGCTCTTTTTGTGACAGAATTCAGAAATGATTTCAGTTATGGCCGTAAACGTTTTTGTTGTTGTTGTTGTGGTTGTTCTGAATCAGTGGTGCTTTACGACATTGTACCTCGGCGCATATTGAAATGTTTATGATATGCGAACGTTCTAAAGATCGACTGCTAGTGATAGGATTATATTACGTGGAGCGCTAGTAAATATCTGCAACTTGCCCCGTTTCTTTCCTGGGTTATGTGCGTTCAGACCTTTTGTATTGGCGGAGCCGGCGGAAACGGAGAGTTATTGGCATTTAAGGACTGCTTGAGCTGTCGGGGTTTGTCGGGGAGAGAGGCTAGGAGATCATGACTGTCAGAATGATCCAGATAGATTGACTTAACAACAGACCAGACTAATCAAAACCCGTTTAGTTGGTCTTAAATCGTGTGATTGCCGTAACGTTCTACCGCGCTACGGAGAAACACTGCATATCCCAAACTAACTCAGATTCAGTTTTCTGCATCATGCAGAATGAAATATGTTCTCTCTTTCAGTGTGGGTTATAATTTCGTAGGATTTATAGGATTAATAGTTTCTTTTTGGGCCTCACAAAATGGTAACTGCCTAGGTATTGTGCGGAATCTATTGGGGGGTAGGATCGAATACCTAGTCTTCTCGGATAAGGACGAAAAATTCGGAGGGCCCGTGTGCACGTTGCGCACGTTAAAGAAACCTTGGCAGTTGGAAATCGTAAAGAGCAGGCCGAACAGGCCGCTGCCCGGGCAAAATTGAAATTAATGGATTAAAATTTATCCATATCACCTCCCCACCAGCAACAACAAAATTTATTATTTATTATTAGATATATATTATTATTAATAAATATTCAAATATTATTTGAGTTGTGTGTTGCGAACTGTTGTGGGTTGTGAACTGCGAATAACAGGCTGCGTTACAATTTGCTCTGAGATAGAGAGAGGTAGAGAGAGAGAGAGAGAGAGAGTGAGCGAAACAGGGAGAGAGAAAAAAAGCAGTGCAGTGTGTTGAGCGCTTCGCAGGCAGCTCCATTCTGCTCTGTGGTTGACATGTTGTTTCTGTAAAGCGCATAGAGCACTTTAAATGGATATGCGCTATATAAATGCCATCCATTATTATTATTATAGGTACAACGCGTAACATTATGTTCGTCTCCAGTAAAATCTTGTTTTTTGCCTCATGCAGTCTTTTTCGGGTCCGTGGTAGCTGATCTTTTCCTTCTCTTTATCCCTCTTTTTCCTCCTTCCTCAACAGTTTTTCTTCTTTCCTTCCATTTCGATCCTCCTTGTCCATTTTGTCTGCCGCTCCTTGGCGTCCCATGTTACAGCGTGCAGTTCTCGGTTTTACGTCAGTTTCCTTCGTTCTGACCACATTTCTGGTTCTTGACCTTCTCCTTCTCTCCGTCCGCCTCGTTATCTGGATCTTCTCCATCTTCTTCATCGCCTTCTCCTTCTCTCCTGGATCTGGATTATCTGGATCTCCTTCATTTTCATCGCCTTCGTCTTGTGTCGGTTTCTGGACAGTTTTAGTTCTGGTTGTGGGTGATTCTCTTTCTCTCGGAGCTCTTGGATAGGATTTGCCTGGGGGAGGGTTGGAGGGGTGACACGGAAGACGGAAAGACAAGAATGGCTAACTCTGCAAACATTTGCACACGCAATCTAAATTATAGGTGAGTTTTTACCCTATATCTGAAACAGAAGATTATTTGAATAAAAAATTTGCATCCGCAGTCAAGAATACAAACACACGCACACACTCTCTCTCACACACACACACATCCAAGCAGGCACACACATGTACAGACATTATACACACTCAGATACTCATACAAAACACACCCAGACAAGCACGCACACGCGCACATTCACATAGACACACGCAAGCGATACTTTTGACAGGACAGAGCCACTCTAACATTCCGTGCCGATAGAACAGGGTTAATTGGCCTGGACAAGGAGCTGAATGGGCTGAGATAAAACATTCTCATTTTATTGAATGTCGGCACTGATAGATTTTCATTACCTGCAATTAATAAATTGCCTAAATTCATAATGTTGAGTGAAAACTACCCGAGCTGCCTCCAGACAGTTAATTTCCTTGGTTTATCCATTCTGTTTTTTAAGAAATTGAGTTTTCTGTTGTCGGTTTTGTGTTGTTTTTTTTTTGACAAGAGCTTCTGCCGCTCATTCAGCTGGCATTTGAGTAAAATTTGAAAGTTTCTGCCTACTGACCTGCGGGCTGTTGTGTTTTTATTTCTGGAGTATTGACATAATGGAGACGTTTGTTGCTGTTGATTGATCGTTTGTTTGTTTTTAATTGCTTTGTGTCGTTGATTTCGCCTCCGATCCCTTTTTATTTCATGAACTTCTGAGCCCATGACGTCATCACTTCCTTCCTGTTGTTTTGAATTGGGACATTACTCGTGGGTTCACTGAACAAAAAATTCTCGGTACGCAAAGCTGTAAGCTGTGTGCTGTTGCAATCTCTCTTTAACTCGCTGAATCTGGCGGATGTTCCACACGCATCTCGGCATCTATTCTAACCTAACTTTTGGGGGGGGGGGGGGGGGAGGGGGGGGGGGTCTGATGGGGTGCCTTTTTGCGTTTAACCGTTCGTGGAAAGGGACAGTTGTAGTTGTTGTAGATATAAAACGGAACGGTATATTATCCACACTTCGCTAAGGAAACCGGCACAGATTGTGTAATGTATAATGTAAGTAAGCTTCAAATACTTGCAGTCATCCTATTGGTTCTTTCACTTGGCATCACAGAATTTGTGTACGAAATCTCGAATGTTATTTTGTCTTCCGTCGAAAGTTCCAAGCCCATCATGTTTTGTTCTCCTTTGAGCTTCAGTTCTTCTTTCTGAATGACAGCCAGTCTAATGCTCAGCAGACGCGCCAAAATACATATCTGTGCCAGTGCGCAGGCTCAACTGCCGTGCTCTGGGCAGCGGAAGTGCATTGCAGTTTTTTTGTGGCGTACCTGAAAGAAACCGATGCAAGTTGGTGCACTAATTACTATACATGTGCATTACTGCAGTCACATACACCTGTATTGCATAATTCTATGCACCGAAAGTGGTTTTGTTGACATGCCGCAAGTCAGACCATAGACTTAAGCTGGGTTTTCATGTGTGCCCAAACGGAAACATGAAAAATCCATCAAGGAGCAAACAGAAAGTGTTTCCATGTGTACGGAAACGGCGTTCCCGTCCAAATGAAAATATACTGTCTATTTCACTACTTGATAGTCCACCTAGGGACAGGAAAACGAGACACGACAGCAACACGACAGCAAGTCGTATGTATCATAAAAACCACAGAAAAACTGTGGGGTCGCAGCAGGGCTATAAGCAAAGTCAAAATTGAGCAAAAAGAAAAAGTTGTATGTTGCGAAGCCCCGCGTGAGAAATAAAACCCAAACAATACAAAGCAAACTAAAGAGAAGACAAAAAATACACAAATTTTCGGCTTTCGCCTTTGTCAAGTGAAAAAAACGAACAATAAAAGACTTCAACAGGAACGAAGTGAACCAGTTTACTTAGCTGCGAGTTCTTGCTTCGTTAGCAGCACCAAAGCATGTCCGTCCGCCTTTGCTTTTGGCGGACGGACATGCTTTGGTGCTGTGACACTGGGGCAGGGGTTCCCGATCTGGCCAAGCTATGACACTGGGGCAGGGGTTCCCGATCTGGCCAGGCTATGACACTGGGGCAGGGGTTCCCGATCTGGCCAGGCTATGACACTGGGGCAGGGGTTCCCGATCTGGCCAGGCTGTGACACTGGGGCAGGGGTTCCCGATCTGGCCAAGCTATGACACTGGGGCAGGGGTTCCCGATCTGGCCAGGCTGTGACACTGGGGCAGGGGTTCCCGATCTGGCCAAGCTATGACACTGGGGCAGGGGTTCCCGATCTGGCCAAGCTATGACACTGGGGCAGGGGTTCCCGATCTGGCCAGGCTGTGACACTGGGGCAGGGGTTCCCGATCTGGCCAAGCTATTACACTGGGGCAGGGGTTCCCGATCTGGCCAGGCTATGACACTGGGGCAGGGGTTCCCGATCTGGCCAAGCTATGACACTGGGGCAGGGGTTCCCGATCTGGCCAGGCTGTGACACTGGGGCAGGGGTTCCCGATCTGGCCAAGCTATGACACTGGGGCAGGGGTTCCCGATCTGGCCAGGCTGTGACACTGGGGCAGGGGTTCCCGATCTGGCCAAGCTATGACACTGGGGCAGGGGTTCCCGATCTGGCCAAGCTATGACACTGGGGCAGGGGTTCCCGATCTGGCCAGGCTGTGACACTGGGGCAGGGGTTCCCGATCTGGCCAAGCTATGACACTGGGGCAGGGGTTCCCGATCTGGCCAAGCTATGACACTGGGGCAGGAGTTCCCGATCTGGCCAAGCTATGACACTGGGGCAGGGGTTCCCGATCTGGCCAAGCTATGACACTGGGACAGGGGTTCCCCAACTGTTTTGAAGCAGGGCCGTCTTAAAATCATTATGGGCCCCAGGGTAAAGCAATAGAGACTTTCTTCAAGATTTTTCTTCCCCGTTTCAAAAACCAATATAAATGGGCATGCATGTTACCCCACGGGCAACGGCCCAGGGGGCCTTGTGTTGACGGCTCTCTTTCAGTGTCGATCCTTCGCTGAATTTTTTTGTCTTCCGTGGAGCATAATTAGATGATTAAATGATGAATAATTTTTCTTCCCTTTTTTGGGGGGGGGGGGGGGTGTCAGATGTTAGTATCACATACTCCGTAAAGATCAGAATGTGAAATATATATCATAGAATGTTTATTCCCACGACATGATTACTTCCATTTGTGAAATGGAGGGGCCGACTTTCCACACCACTACTACCACCACCATCACCCGTTCCCGCCCTCTTTCGGACGCTTAGCCGACCCCCGCTCGGCCCCTTAGATTACCTTTTCGACCCCTTGGATTAGCTGCCGACTAATTGGGTCTCTGCACTCTGATGAACTCAGGCCTCAGATATGCGGGTCCCTTGTGGGTTCAAGGCATTTATTGTTCAGTGGAGATCTTGGCCCCGGGGCCGACGGTCATCCGTGGACACTGACTGAGATAGGGGATTACACAAGTCTTATTTCTATAAAATTATTCTATCTGGTCGTTAAATTCTGCAATGGAAATAAAAGAGCAGATGTCTCATCTTTCACTGGCATGGGTAGGAACGTGCGTCCCAGATCCTTCCTAACGCATGGATACACTGGGAAGTTGGCCAAATGCCCCAAGGGGTTTGGGGGCGGGGGGGGGGGTGGGGGGTATGCGTGCAAAGTTACATTGGTTTTTGAAACCGGGAAGAAAATTCTGCTCATTACACAAGAATCCACCCAGGATGATGTTGAGGCGGCCCTCGTGCATTCGTCATTTCAACATGTACAGTATGAAGTCTTTAAGAATTCATGAAAATCAATTCTACGCCTACTTTAAAAACGCCATTCTCACTTATTTCTGAGCTGAAAAGTAAAGACTTCATGCCCAGCCCAGATAATGACATATTAAATGAAGTAAAGTTTGATGTGTCAGGGCCATATTTGTGGTTTGATCAGGACGTAATTATTGTAATTTTCTTGTGACAGATGTTACCTTGACTTAGTCATTTGATCTGTGCTTTTATTTGTTTGATGCAGGGACTGGTATCGCTGTTCACATCTTGGGGAGGCCATACCTGTCAACACTGCTGATACAGGTAGGACTGTATGACGCTCGCTCTATACATTGATTGTGTTTTTTATATTAATGTTATCTCTCTTTCGTTTTCTGTCTGTCTGTCTGTCTGTCTCTCTCTCTCTCTCTCTCTCTCTCTCTCTCTTTCCTCTGTATGTGTGTGTGTGTGTGTCTCGCTCTGTCTCTCTCTGTCTCTGTATTTCTTTGTCTCCTTCTTTCTTTCTCTCCCTCTCACTGTCTCCCCTTTCTTTCTTTGTTGTCTCCATCTCTCTCTCTCTCTGACCGTCTGAACCCCCCCCCCCTCTCTCTCTCTCTTTCTCTCTCTCTCTCTCTCTCTCTCTCTCTTCCTCTCTGTCTCTCTTTGTGTCTGTATTTGCGTGTCTCTCTCTTTCTCTTTCTCTCTCTGTCTTTCTCTCTCTCTCCCTAACCGACAATTATGTTTGAACATGTACACATGTTGGTGAGAATGTGCCGCTGTGTAGATTTGTCCTGTTGAGCCGTCGTTGTCTTAAGCACTATCCCTGGCACTTTGATGAACCAGTGGTATCTAGCCTGTTTGCTCAACCTGTCTTCGGTCCTGCATACTTCGTTGGTACATTACTTTGTCCACCAGTACACTACTACAGTGACTGCTCTCTCATCCACCAGAAAGCCTTTGAAAATACGTCATGTACCCGAATTTAAATTGAGACTGTGCAAAAATGTCTCCTGAAACGCATGGCATGAACGTCAACATAGCTTTTGCCAGCGGCTCCACCCATTCCCCATCACCGCACACTTTCTTCAGATGTCTTCGGTCTGCGCAAAAAGGCAGACAAAAATTGTTCCGTTTCCCGCATTCATCAAGGCCTGGTCGTAAATTTGACGCAGAGGACATCTATCTATTCAAACGTAACGTCTCACGTGTGAGACATGTAAAAGGAAATAGAAGTTTCTAGATGGATATCGCGCTACATAATTAAAATCTGTCTCAGATCCCAGCAAGACATTAAAAAACCCAGTTACAATTGTATTTTCTTTATGGCCCGAAACATAAATTTATTTACTTTTCTACATTCCCAATGCATTATAGAAGGCAACCTTTTTTCTTTCTTTTTTTTTTTTGCTGTCGTTGTCTTCTTAGTATTTAATGTTTAATTGATTTCTTTCTTAAATAATTAACCGTCGATTTTAATAGGCATTGGTTGCGGTTATCAATGATGAAAAACTCCCTAAAATAGCCCAGACGAGAAGGAGAAGCCCTTGTGTGGCCCTCGAGCGGGCTCCCGTAATCTGAGTGAAGGGTCTGGTACAAGGAGCTAACTGAGTAGGGCTGATCTCACGTGAATACTTGCTTCAAACGCTGTGTCACTTTGCGGTCCTTTTTAAATTCTTTTCCCCTTTCTTTCCGCCTACCGTACATTTTGTCTAGCAACAAGAGGCCAAAACAGATTCTATTTCCGGGGTGCTATTAGATCTGCGACGTGGGGAAACTATCATGAAAGATGTAGGGAAACAATAAGATGGATACAACACTATAAATTGTCTGGCTCAGATGGAGAATGATTGATTCAACATTCGACTTGCCGCACTAAATCCTATTTTTAGGGTGGGATTAACCTGTTTTCGTGCAAGACGATAACTTAGTGATCCCATTTCATTAGATGTGTTTACAGTTGTTGATGTTTGTGATAGATGTAGGGTAATTACAAAGCATTCTTCGGTCGCAACACAATAACTTTCATAATTATGTGTTGTGTGACTCCGTGAAAGACTTCATTTAGCCCGATGTCAGTCATGAGATTGAGGGAAAAGGCCCATTATGTTCCCGGCTTCTGCGAGAACATTCGTTGTTTTGTGAATCATCCCGCCCATTCATAAATGAGTTTCGTGCGAAACAAAGTCCAGAGTGCTGTCCTCTTGATCCAGACGAGAAGAAATGAATTCGGTGGAACAAAAATAGAGATCTTGGCGCAAAAAACTGTTCAGGTTGTAATCACAGACAGATGTAGGAGGGATTTACAAATCTGTCATGAAAATCTATAGAATTTGTCAAGGAAATAGAAAACCAGGAAACAAATTATAAGACAAAACAGGTTGAAAGACGAGGAAAGAGGGGGCGGTGTTCCAAATAGAAGAAAAACAATTCAAGTACTTAGTTCTACATCGTGTCTACGTCATAAAAAGCTGTAACTGGAACAATGAGCAAACAGTGTTCTTCAGTCACATTTTGACTCTGAAACGGTTAGTTCTTTCAAGGAGTTTTCACTCTATTAAAAAATAGTCCTGGTTTATTGTGCTTTGCACAGAAGGCAGTATTCTCGCTGATAATAAATTATGCTCAACAATACAGTTTCTTTAGGAGTCCAGACGGATTTAGGCACGATATAGAACTTGCCCCTTCAGCTGTGCATACAATTATAATGGTGGGAAAATAGAGAATGGGTTAGTAAAGAAAACAAAAACTGTAACATATTTAGGTCGGAACGTAAGATAGCTGGGAATGGGGCCAAACGGTTTAAAGGGGGAGATCAAATGTGAAAGGCAAAAAATTGGGAAATGGAAGAAACCTAAAAATGGTTTGAGTGTCAGAAAACGAAACACTACATGATTGGTCTAAATTGGTTTAGCCTGTAACAAGATTCTGTTGCTGAAAGCAGCTTCATCTTGTCTGTTCTATCCCTATTCCTTGAAAAACTGAAGATTTTTAGTATGTAAAAGAGGCATGACAAAATGCACACTCTGGCACTTGTATAAAATGGGTTGTGGCACTTGCTAAGCTGTTTCACAGTTCCCATTTTATTTTAACTCAGTATCCATAGTACTAAAGCCCCAAAGGTTTAAATGTCGAATTTCTCAGTTATGCAAAAAGTGGAGTTTTTTAAAGACCAAGAACTATGATCTACAGATGTCGAGCATTGGTTGAATTAGCGCGGTAAATAATCAGTCAGAATTCTTCTTCTTCTTTCGTTCACCAGTCTAAAGCTGCAGATTTGTTCTTTTAAGAAAATCTACGGTTTTCTGCAGTTCTGGCAGAGCACCATAGAGTTTGACATTCAGGTCGGTGGGTTTGGGCCAATACGTTTCTCGCAGCGCTGAGAAGAGTGTGCAGTCCTGCAATATATGCTCTGTGTTTTGAGGCGACTGGCTGCACTCACATATGGCTGGCGTTTCTATTTTAAACTTGGTGAACATAATATGGTGGTGGGGTCTATTGTGACCAGTTCTTAGTCTGAACAATATCTCTTGATCCTCTCAATTCAGGAGATGATATTTATCCTGTTGGTTTATTTGCTGACGTCTATTGTTTTTGATGAGGTTTTTCTTCTCATAATAATTTAAGAGGCATTGTATGAGGAAAGGTTCAAACTCAGAAATCGCCCGCCCTAGAAAAGTACATCTGCTATAATATTCCTAGAGAGTTTGCCGGTCTTGAAGATCCCCAGGTCAGTGTCCGCGTGGAGATTTGCTACAACAGCTGTGTGGGCCCAACTTCGGATTCTTGTGACGTAAAGCACATTCCTGGGGGGAGCAATTAAATCACGTGACGTCTAGCCAGGAATTCTTTTTTCCTACCGACAGCGGGCAATCTTATGTCAGCACGTCAACTGGGTTGTTAGTTTGACCTACTTAATTTGCCGGAAATAACTATGTGTTTTCACTGCTTTTTTTCGTCCCTTTGGATCAGCGGTGCCGGTGAAGATTTTGAAAAATCCCCAGAATCTTGTATAAAAAAATAAAAATCCCATGACAAGGTAAAAAAATGCAAAGCGAGAGGTGCATTTAAAAATCGAAGTGCATATCCGTACAACATGCTGTGCACACAATTCGATGACGTGTGCTGGGGTAGCTCTACCTGATTGGTCTAAAATGTAAGCGCTCTTCTATGAATGAAGAAGATTCATTCACATTGTGTGTTCTACCTCATCGAATTGTGTGCACAACATGTTGTACGGATATTCGCTTCCTTTAAAATCTACAATTTCGTTATGCCTTGAATGTAAGCTAAAGCAATGTCAGTGATTAGCTCGCACATCACACAAAAAATACTCTCACACAGGCAGTCTCAAACTGTCCCTTAGTCTATTTGACTTTAGTCGCCATTTAAGCCGCTAATGGTATAATTGTCAGTAGAAGGGTAATTTGGGAGTTTTTAAATTTTTTTTTTACAAAGAAATCCTGACAAATACACAAACGCAAAAAAAAAAAAAATGCCAAGATCCCAAGATCTTGAGAAAAATCCCAAGGTCCGGCAACACCGCTCGGATAATAACAAAATGTCGCCCAGAGTTAAAGAAAAAGCTGCATGAATGACAGAGGAGAAGAATTTGCATGTAGAATCCGGGTGATCAAACTTGTCAAATAATGGGGCAGAGATTATGTCGAAGGTGTCAGGCGCAAACCGGC
>OZ007574.1:3761822-3791822 GCA_963931925.1 Onchidella celtica | reverse complement strand
GGCGAGGATTCTCCCCACGTGCATTTATCGCAAACATGTATATTTAATTCAAGACTTTCTGACAGCCTCCGAGCGAAACTTGATATTGACCTGAAAAGTGTCGTTGGTTACATTTCTGGGCCAATTGATGCTTTCAGACCGTAACTATTAATTTTTCTCTGTCCTTCAAGTGCAGTACGTGGAAATCCCACAAGATATGTAATCAAGTACAAGAAACATGACAGTTAGAACTCTGCTGTAAGGGCATAGTTGTAAGCTTATCCTGCAAAGTGGCAGTTTAAGACAATCCAGCCTATGACTGTTACCGTTGAACAGACCAGTGGATGTGGTCACTTTTTTAACCTGTTGACGGCACAAATGAGAAAGTATGTCATATACACAATTAATTCAATTTAAATGGTTAGTGCATTATTGTACGGGAATGCTGTCTTATTTCCTGTCTGCCCATTGGATTTATGGATTCATTCATTCATTCATTCGTTTGTTCTTTCACTCATTCAGCAATCCATCCATCTAATCATCTTTCGACAATCCATCTGTCAACGTTTGTCTGTACAAGCTTCCCTAACAATGCTAATATATCATTGATGAGAAAACAGTTACGGCCTGTACAGAAGTGTACCACTTATGCGCTATCTAGACAGGGCTGGATAAATCACGCATAACATTAACATGTGTTGCTGATACGTAGGAAAGCTGATGTAATTTATATTTTCCATCTGTTGATACGCAACTGACATCGTCTTTGTTATTTCAGTTATAAACTGAAGCTGTCTTTTTAGACGTACTGAAATGGAAATGTCAAAGTCACCGACGTGGGGAGGTAACACGCGGAAATAAAATTATATATTTCTATGGAAGTGTATATCCGTACAACATGTAGTATGGATATGGACAGTGCATATCCGTACAACATGTTTACCAAAAGCGAGACTGGTGAAGGTTTGCTGAAACAAAACTTGGTATGTTTTCACGAATTTAAAGTGACAACACATGGAATAGTCAGATGGACCTGGGGGCGTGGGGGTCTAGTCAGCTTGTATCAATGGGCGGTAGTCAGATTGACTAATCAGGGGAAATGGGGTTGGGATAGCCATTGGTGATCGACGTACACTCAAGTATTATTAGCGCAGATCACGCAGTCTCCGAGCAGAAGTATATGTACGGACACTGAGATAATCAAAATTAATGACAATCTGTATATCTTCAATCATTAACTCGCAAGGTTCTCTCTTCTCTTAGTCATCTTAAGTGTGATAAGTCAAATGAATAAAGTCAATGACACACCACAAACTCATCAGTCAAAACGTCACGACCCACCGCTTCAACGATGCTGTCCTACATAGAATTGAGTAAGTCATAGCCTTTGGTCCAATTCGCATGGTCTTTTGTCCAATCCGCATAGTCTTTGGTCCAAACCGCATGGTCTTTGGTACAATCCGCATAGTCTTTGGTCCAAACCGCATGGTCTTTTGTCCAATCCGCATAGTCTTTGGTCCAATCTGCATAGTCTTTGGTCCAAACCGCATAGTCTTTGGTCCAAACCGCATAGTCTTTGGTCCAAACCGCATAGTCTTTGGTCCAAACCGCATCGTCTTTGGTCCAAACCGCATAGTCTTTGGTCCAATCCGCATAGTCTTTGGTCCAAACCGCATAGTCTTTGGTCCAATCCGCACCAGTCAGGAGAAAAAAACTGGTTGTCCAGTGCGCGGAGTCTCATTGAAAGGATAGGTCGTCAGGACACATCCAGTTGGTCCAGCGGTCAACACTGGCCAACTCTCCTGATGTTATAGAGTTTCCGTTTCTCTGACAAGTTCAATCTGGACCTTGGTTTTGAAATAATTTCATGATTTCTTTTTTAAAAAACCCACGCCTGCGACCGAAAAGCGCGGGGCGAGAAGCAATACTGGTAATGAAGCAAGTTCCGGTGGACAGCTAGCCGTCGGGCCACAAGGCAAGCAAATCGCTGTCCGGTGCTAGTTTTCGGTTTAATTTTTAATACTTCCGCGCGTCGTCTCTATGGCCGCCCCGGTACATACGGAAACGTATTCTTTTTTACCCACGTAATGTATTTTTGATACTCCTGTTGCCGTTTCCGTTTCCGGACACATGAAAACACACCTTGAAACAATCTTTGTCTGTCGCCATTGATGACAGAATTGGCAACCCCTGGTATGGTCAGACACAACTCACTGTCACAACTCAGCTGTCCACATGCTCTGTATTTCTCTCTATCTTTCCTTCACTCACAGGCAGCAACCATTACAAATCTGCTAATCTACTGCTATTGGGATGGTGAAATTCACTCAGGTCTGGACACTGTTGTAACGTACATTTTGTTATGTGTTTAATGTTTTTGAATTGGGGATGATTAGTGCAGGGCCTGCAAATGGATTTTCATAGCAAAGAACAGAATTTAGTTCACTTGTAAAATGTCGCTGCAGTTTGATTGGTTAGTTCAGTGTTTGCTCGTCTAATTGGTACGATTGGTTGTTTGATTTGTACTTTGAATTTCAAAACCTATTCTACACGTCATCAAAGCGAAGACTGGCACGTGTTCTGCTCGTATGTCACAGGGTTAATCTGGACTGAGAAGACTTAATTTTTGTGTCTCATTCTAAGATTTATTTCAGAAATGTTTTTTTTATTGTTTAAAAAATTACAAAAAACAGAGAAAATCTCTGGAATTGCAATTATTTCTTTCGGAATTTAGTGTAAAGGCTTTGTTGTTGCTTTTATTGTCTGTTTCCAACTCGCAGCTCTACGACATACAACTTTTGTTTGTTTTGTTGTTTGTTTTGTTTTGGGCGAAATTTTTAAATAACTCTAACAGAAGAAATAAAAGAAAAAAGTCACAAAACAATGCCAAAGGCAGTGGAAGAATCTCTGCAACAGCAGTTGTTCATCGTGACAAATGATCCACCTACACATTGACGGAATAACTGGGAGGGAACAAAAAACCAACCCAAGGAAATCTGTAAACTTAAAAAAGAAAATGAAACAATGCCATTCATTTTGTTTGTGTTCGTGATCGGTAAATTGTATGCGGCCTATTTACACGTCTATTGTATTCAGTCAAGTGGGGTCAGTGCTGGCTGTAAAATCTGATATTATGTTTGCGTATAAAGACATAATTGTGTTAGACTGTAATCAGACTGGCATGTCACCGTGACATAGACACAACAAGCAGGGAAACATCTTTGTTTTTTTTTTTACATCTGTGGAGTCAGTGAGTAATGCGAGACATGTAAACGTGATTTTGAACCATTCTTTCAGCAGGCGCCATCGGTCCTGGCGCGTTGTGGCGTCTGAACTCTAACAAAACAAGTCAAGCCTTCATGCACGCTGTTGTCCTATGGCAAAACCGCCCGCGTCATGCTGCAAACAAAAGTGTACACTATTATGCAAGCAAAAAACATTTGGCGTTATGCTCTGTTGTAATCTTTCTCCAATTTCTATTTCCTGATACCCAAAAAGAACATTTTGAATCAAAGAAAATGTGAACTCAGATAAAACAGATAGAACACTGTTTATTCCAGAGAATAAAATTCCATGACAAAATGGCATAGATTGGCGGATACAGGCTTTTCCCGTAACATAACAGTCAGAGTTATCCATCACTTCCAGTCAAAGTCAACAGAAAGAGGGAGTAATTAGTTTTCGTTTTTTCAGTCAGGAGCATGGGATAAGGAAAGTGAAGCAAATAAAAAAAAAAGAAAAATAATAGGAGGAACGCCAAACACAACAAGCGTGCAAAACTACGTGGGGCAAGTAATCCTGGAGCCTGGCGCTAGATGTTGGGTGTATCCATGAAACAAAGAAGATTGGCGAGGTGTTTGTCATTGTAGTATTATTATTATAAGCAGAACAGCCCCGCGCACGGCCGGACGTACATAATTAAGTATTTACGCTCATCTTTGCTCTTTGTTTTGCATTACTTTATTCACGGCAATAATTTAATGATTCACCGCCAAAGTGCGGAAAGATGACACCGGTGCAAGAGGTTTGTTTACTAGACACCCACAGGAAAAGCTAAGAAAGTTAGACCATGAGGCGTGACCTGAAAAGGGTAGACTAGGGCTCAACTTTGAATATTATCTTCGCTTAACATAACGCATACTCACAATTTCATTTATTATGTCAGTCGCAAACCACTTTTTTTTTTTTTTAAATTGGCCGTCATAAGAAAACTGGAAAATCTAGTTTTAAGTCGGATGGCGGTTTGTTGTTGTTGTTGTTGTTGTTGTTGTTGTTGTTGTTTTCACAGCAAAAAGCAAAAAATCCTGACATAGTTTTGTTGGGGGTTTTTTTGGCCAAATTTTTGGACACATAAATAACTTAGAACCGTCTGGTTAAGTGCTAGGCCATGAAATATCGGATTTGTTTTCTGTCCGTGTGTACAGTAAGGTAAGCCTTAATGCCACTCCCAGAATTGTGTGATTTTAAGTGATGGCTCTTTTCCATTAAGTGAAGACGAGGTAGCACCACTAGATACCTCCTGGTCACCTGCTGTATGTTTTACCAGGTACCAGGCATACCGCATGGGCGTTAGCACTGAGACTTTGTGGCAGAACCAAACAAAAAAAAAGAATGAATGAAACGTTATACATATATTTACCTCACTTGGGTCATTCTTGTCAATTGAACAAGTACCTGAAATGACCAAGTTTTGACAATCTTGTTCTTCAAACGTCGTTTTTATGTGGATATTTCATATTAATTTTACCCAAGAAAGCATTCACAGCGGCAAATTAAGATGAGAACATCACCTGTGCCAAGATGGTATTCCAGCAATCGTTTTTGTTTCTAGGGTGTACAAGGAAAAGAAACAGAAAAACACAAAGTCATCATGTCAAACTGTGGTAAACTAAAACATTCAACTCTCCGAACCTTGGCCTGCCTAATCATCCATCAGCTCCAGAGGTAGTTGAGACAGACGCACCGGTCCGGAAGTAAGTAAACTTAATCAAACGTTTCACAGATTTACTTGTCCCAATGTTATGTCTATTCAGGAGATCTCGGGTACATTCAGTATAATTTATTCTCATCTCGAAGAAAATTCTACCAGCAAATATTGATTATCGAAATGTAGATAATTTATAGATTGTAAATTAAAGATGAGGTACCAAGAATAGGTTTGAACTTTTTCAAACAGACCTCAAAATGCACGTGCGCAAGCACACACACGCGCGAATGCACGCACACGACACACACACACACACCGACGAGTACATACATACACACATATACCCACGGCACACAGCGCGCGCGAGCGCGCACGCACATAAACTATAACATGATTTCTATTCCGAGATCCCTATAATCTATTTAGTTGTTCTCCTCCATGATGAGAAAGCTATAAATAGCCTAAATATCAGAGAATCAGTTTTGCTGTGTTGAAGAAATGAGCCAAGATGGCCCGAGCTCAAACTCTATGAAAATTCCGCAGGAAGGAAGTGAGGTAATCAGTAATTGCGTCAATTAGCCGCAGGGAGGTGGAGGTTATGCTGGTCTAATGCCACAAGGATCAGATTGCGTGGGGATTTTATTGGACAATTTGCCGGGCGTGAAACTTTTTGCTGGGATCACAGATGGAAATCTTTGGGGTGATAAGCGCACACCTGTTGGGTTCTTTTTGCTGTTATTTTGTGAGAAGAAAAAAAAATGTGTTTCATTTGTGTTAAATGTAGCATGGTATTATGATCTGTGTCATCTTAATGTGTGTTTCATTGAGATCAGCAAAGTTGATTGGATGGATACTGCTGGCATTCATTGCCCAACCACCGTTCGATTCGGCACAGATCTAATCAGAGGCGTACAACCAATCCATATCCAGGTGCTGTTTGTGTGGTATTTTGTGGACAGCATGCCGGAAGAGGGGGGGGGGTGGGCTTGGTCGGATGTCAGACCTGAGTCTTTCATAAGTATTAAACTTTAGTGAAGGGCAGAGTCGTCGAGTGGGCTTGGGCAGTAGTTTTATAGTGTTGTTTGTACTGTTGCTGTTGTTGTTGAGGGGGGAGAGGGGGGGGGGGAATAATAATGTAAAATAGTTTGGATGTTCCCAGCTTTTACTCATCGTCTGTCCTTTTCTTTTATCTTCCTCTTTCTTTTCTCTCATCTTACTCTTCTGTCTTTGATGCATTTCCTACAGCAGCGATCTCCTTTAGGCAAAGAGTGCTACCATTATTTCTTACACGCTTAACTCAAAGGTTGAAGCATACTATGGAAGGTGCACAGAATATCTTGGTACTTTTAGACCCGTTCTATCACCCGCTAAAGCTACATTTGATTTATTATTACGGTGTATTCATATATTTCGTCTGACGTTCAAATAATATTGTAGAATTTGGTCTCATCGCCTTTGTTTTCAGGTCTTCTTGTCACAAATCCCAGACTGGGAGATGTAATAGTTATGACAGGACGACAATCACGAACAAACAAGTTTAACACTTAACAAAACAACCCATCAGACTCACACATTTATTAAACATAATTATACATATAATAGCGCAATTACATACATTATATTATTGAAATGCACTGCCGTACAACGGCCTTATTCTCACACACACTCTCCCTCGGATCCACAATCCGGTAGTTACTCCTAAAGGCACTTCGGCCTCAGCCTCTCCCCTCAGGGTCTTAATAGCACATTAATAATTCACTGGCACCGCAGTCTCTCAATATCACCTTCCTATTGTCATACACCTTAGCACTCCCCTCGCACCTCAGCAGGGCAATAACACATTATTATTTCCACAGCCATCAACATGGCAACAACATAGTATCAGTTCACTAGCCTATCAACATGGCAACAATATAGTATCTCATTCACTCTCATATCTACGTCCCTGTCCGTGGCCTGACTGCCACGACTTTATGTGCCTCTACTGTCCTGCACTGACAGCCTCACTTCTGGCCTATGTGTGGCCTCCGGCCCTATGCTGGCCTATCCCCTGTGCTCATCGAGGTGGCTCTGCGGCCCGTCCCCGACACCTACAAGAATAATATTACATTGGTATAATACCCTATCATTTCTATTCACTCCACCTCTCCTTACAACCCATGAAACGTACACACACTAGTTCACCTTTCACTCACCACACATCTTACGGTAACACACTTCCATCGGAGTACACACTACTCACTCGCGCTACAAATCCATGAACTCACTTTCATCTATCGCTCGTGGCGCACATTGCTATATCCAATATCAAGGACTTCCACCTTCCTCACATATACTTATTCACATCATGGTAATAGACGAATATAATATAATACATCAATCATAATAATCAATCAACGTTCTACATACCAGTCATAACTGGAAAGACTCTCACTAGTCTTCTCGACTGCTTCCCTTATGTCCGCCCGATGGGCTCTTATTCACAGGTCCGCTCCGTCGGACCTTCTAACTTGCAGTGATAGTAATCCAGCGCTTTCGCCTCATTCAGACTTCCACACCACTCATACACGCACGCTTTTCCCACTTGTCTGCATGAGTTATTTTTACTCTTCCCCTTTCAGGTCTTTTCCTATCCGTCTGTCGTGAGCTCTTCTTATTCTACACCCGCTCTGTAGCAATCCCCTTAATTGCACTCACTCCACTCGTGACACTTCTAGCAAACGTTCATCCCACAAATCTTAGTGAGCTTGGGTTTGACTTTGAGTTTAAGGCTCGTCTTCATGGTAACGGCCACTTTTCGCCTTTTACGGCCTTGCCTTAGTAAGCAACGCTTGGCCAGTGTTTCATGAGATGGCAGTTTAGCTCTTATGCCACGTCATCATATTGCCCATCTGTGAATGCCCTTTTGCCCAGCTTTTCATACTTTTGTATTTGTTTATAGGTTAATGCAAATCCAAGACGAGGCAATCAGTCAATAGCTTTTCATGCCAAACACAGTTACAGCTTCAGTGACGGTTGAATTTACTTCGAGCTCTTTTCTTGGTACCAAACAATGAAATTGTGGAGAATGGCCAGTGATATTTTATCAATAATGCTATTGTTATTATATGACATGATAGATTACACATGGACAAGGCACGGCTGGCCAAAAATCGCTTGGCCGCCCACGACGTTGATTGAGGATTACCTAAACTACCCAACACTGGGCCCTACAAATAGAAATATGACACACGCGCACCCCGTCCACCTCCACACTAGGTCAAACACGATATTTTTCATTCAAATCAAAATCCAAATAAATAACATGTTATTTATAGAGAGGCTTTAATTATGAGGTAGCATCCGGACCCCTGCATCCTCGCGTTTTTCATTTCTCAATTTACTTGAAGAAAGATCAGCCGTGCCTGCTGTAGACTTTAGACACCATTAATTAGTTAGCGAGGAGTGGTTCTGTGTGTGTGTGGAATTCTGCATTGTTCTTAACACTTCCGTGTTGGCTCCTGGAGTAATCCAGCAGTTGCTGGTAACATATCATTCACACCGGCAGTTAAGGTGCAGCCATAATTGGTGTGCTAAGGTAAACACGTGCATTTGGGGGGGGGGGGGGGCAGAAGGGAGGTGGGTGCGGACAGGGAAAGTGCCAAGTTGTGTTTTCACGGATGAAGAACGTATCGGGGTGGATTGATCAGGTATCACTGCGAGCATCACTGAAAAAAAGACACGTATCCTAAGTGTATTTATGGCATGTTGCCTTTTTTCCGTAAAAGTGATACGATAAACAAGAAGTGTAAATGTTCATGGAAAGTTGTAATGAATTCTAGAGTGGTGATTACTTAGGGCTCCTTTTTGGATAATACTGCAGACTGAGACAAAACAGTTTGTTTTTTTCCTTTTGAAAGGAAAATCTATATATTCAAAATAATAAAAAGTGATTTTGAAAAGTGAATTTAGATCTTCAGCAGCTGGCAATTATTTTGGGATAATGATTCCGTTATTGGATATATTGGAAAGTCAGAATACTGGAAAAAAATATATGGGGCAGTTTGTTGCAAACTAAGGACTGCATGTCTCAAAAATACCAAGTTTGTCCAGTTTTGGTCTGATGCATGTCAAAGTGATAGACTGAAGGCCGAAGAACAAAATTCAAACTATAATTGGAATACAAAGATTACTTAGAAAACCTGGAGTATTCAGAAATTTCTAGAAATTGTTTACGTTCATGTTGTTTTCCTTTGACAATAGTTTACTTCAGTGAAACACGAATTGGCATTTGCTACTGTGAATTAAAGATAAGCACTGGAAAACTCCATTCTCTTATTTTGGATCGTCATTTCCTATCAGAAAATGAAAGACCCGAACAGTTACTTTACGTACATGCATGAAAACATTGCCAAGCATGACTTGTCATTCTACGCCTCCAAGAGGTCTCAGACGACCTTCCTGACGTTGGCGTTCCTAATGTGTTTATAATGTAGTCGGCCGAGCCTGTGCAATCACCCGTGTTTTTCAGCTAATCTGAACGTCTCTGTCTGTCTTGCATGTTTATATAGGTGCACGAATGAATGTATTTTGCTTCTACCTGTCTGGTATTGCGCTTCACCGGATTGCAGACGTGCATACAATATGACAAGGGTTACTCAAAGTCCAGCACTTGTCATACTAGCATGTGGGTAAGCGTATCTCACTGGACTGATCAGGAGTTCGGGGTTGAGTCTCACCTGAGATTTTACGAAAGCAGTCGTAGAGAGCTGCGCGTGTTGGGCATCTGTTTTATAACTCTGGGGAAAACCGAGTTGTGACTTGAGTAAATTCAAGCAAAGTTCTTTCATCTTGTGATGTTGGGAGTACCAGTAAGTGTTGATTGTCATTTTACAGTGATCAGATGTTTACCTTTAAGTACCAGTTAGACATAAGTTTCTCATTGAAGGTCGATGTTTTACCTGAGTGGATGAGAGAGAGAGAGAGAGAGAGAGAGAGAGAGAGAGAGGGAGAGAGAGGGAGAGAGAGAGATGTCCTACTACAGTCAGACTCTCTAACTGTTGTCAATGCAACCAGATATTAATTACAAAATAATATATATTTAATTTATCACATCACAGATTAACCGTCACCTAATTAATTTTTTGTAATGCTGTCTATCTGTGGTCTTTCCTGAATAGGTCTGAGAATCAGTGCAAACATGTACACTCGCAGGTAATAATGAAATTTGAGAGCGATATAATCGATCACAGCGGGTTGACACTCAACACACAATTAGTTCAAAGGTAGGTATAACTTCAGGCAAAGCATATACCAGTATAGTAGTCTCTGTACTCCAGCGTCAAATGTGGGTTTTAGTCGATGATCTCCATAGTCCCTGTGAGAGACAGGTAAAACTAAAGGTGATAACAGCGGCATTTTGTACATTCAGTTGCTTGAGCAGGGCAAAATAATAATATTGATAAATGGGTTAGATATGGAAGGTCGCTCTGGCCATGTGCGATTCACCCGAACAACACACGCTAACTTTGTGCTGTACCATTATGTTATTGAGGCTCCATTGCTATGTGACTTCATGTGTTGTCTGTTACTGAGTCATAGCATGTTCATCCAGTAATACGTAAGATGTGTGTATGTGCTCTTAAATGCTCGTGAAAATGAATTAATTTCCTTTTGTGGGATAATAAAACAAGGTGGTTATTTTCAAGGTATGCCTTGGAACTAACGCCAGCGTTATTTTCAAGGCATATTTCATTGACCAATCAGAAGCTGTTTCAGTGTTAAGGTAGGCGACGTTTATGCATCCTATTCCGATTTTATATCAAAGTTGGAAAAATATAAATCTGAAACCTGGAGTTAGTTTCAAGGTATGCCTTGTAAATAACGGCTTGCTTGACTAATCAGGCGAAATGGGGCTGGGGTAGCCACTGGCGATCGATGTACACACAAGTAGGTATGCCTTGACAATAACGCTGGAGTTAGTTTCAAGGTATGCCTTGTAGATAATGGCTTGCATAATAAAATGATTCTATCCTGTCATAAATTAGCACAAGTTGTTTTTTTTTTTTCTTTGCTTTGTCCGTGATTCAAACTGGCCACACTTTCTGAGATTTTCCGGGAACTACTGTGGCTGTGGGGAGCATTTCAGCTTCTCGAATTTGTAACCGGATTCTGTGATTCTCCATGTGGATTAAAAAGGCGTCTTAAATTAGAGAGGGACGGTGAAAGGTGGGCGTGTACCTGGAACACAATAAGGATTAATGGGTAATTATTGTCTGAACTTGGGTTTATCTAATGGGTGTCGGGTGAGTCTACTGTTCTGCTTGTGAACTTCGTTTCGACACTTTAATAGCTGACCATGTGTAGCTCATTCATTTTCTCTACCACTAAGATATGCCTGAGCTTTTTGGTGGCTGTTGTTAATCTGCTGATGTACCGAGTTACTGCACCGCCTAAGTTGAACCGTCTGTTAATGACGGGACTGGACAAATTTAGAACCGAAACAGGAAATGCTTATCTGACCGGGTGACCGTGTATTGTAGAAAATTATTCGAGCCGGGTAATAGATTAGCCGCGGGCGGGTTTGTAATTCTAGATGCTTTTCCTGACCGGGTGGTGTTTTTTTCATTGATGATTATTCTGGCCGAGGCCCAATGGTGTTGTTGTTATTTTTAAGGCAGTGGCTACGTTTACGGCAGATCACGCTCATACCCCAGTAGAACAAGCAAAGAAAGGAAGCGCTGCTGTATGAACGGGAGTAAAAGCTGAACAAAGAAAAATGATGAGTTGTGTTCACCAGCTGCCGTAACCGTAGCCACTACCTATTTTTAATTGAAGTCGGGGTCCGATGGCATCAAATGTTCAAAAGGCAGCAGTTCAAACCAAAAGGAACCTGCATGAAAAGTTTAGTTAGTTTAGGTGCGAAAGTGGTATTTGATGGTACAAATCGATAAACAGACTAAGGATAGTAGTAAATAGATGTAGTGAGCAAGCTTGAAATTCAGGTAACATCTTATCATATCAGCTGTAAACATCTCAAACAAACCAGACAAAAACAGGATTGCCGAGTGTAGGATCGAGTACCTAGTCTTCTCGGATAAGGACGAAAAATTCGGAGGGCCCGTGTGCACGTTGCGCACGTTAAACCTTGGCAGTTGGAAATCGAAAAGAGAGCAGGCCGAACAGGCCGCTGCCTGGACAAAATCAAATAAAATTCATACCTACCATTCCCTCCCCCTCCCCTTCATCCCCCCCCCCAAAAAATTTCCGCCGCTGCACTGTGGCGACGACGTGCCTGCTTCAATTGTAACTGGGTGCAATGACACAAAGGCAAATTTCCCAGATGGGATTAAAAAAAGGATATAAAGTACAAAATACAAATACAAATAAATTTGAAACAGGACACCTGAACCCAAAATGCTTTGTGTTTGATACAGTTACTCTTCATATTTTATTAACAAATAATTGTTCCAGTTACATACTTATATTTTTGCAATAATCTGGCGATTGAAAATCAGTCCAGCATACAATTTCAGAAGTTTTTGGATTGGCAATTTTCACCTGGACACTAGAGTGTTAAGCAATCATGCAGATGGTTTGTACATTTGAAAAAAAAAAAAAATGCATTAAAAATCGCGTGACCGCTGGAGAAAGTTCTGCGTGATAAATCCCCTTTCGTCAGCCAAGAAATCGGTCACCCGCCACGCAAAGGCAGCTGGACCTAGGGGCAGCAACTGAGGTCAATGTCTTGTGAATGGGCTTAATATGACGTAAAGCGTCTTCATTAGTCGCTGAGAGGACAGATAGCCGTATCAGGAGAGTGTCCGTAATGACAAGGTCCTTTGTAATCCACGCCACGAGCGGTCGTCCAGCCATCTGTACTGATTGCACGGTCAATTGACTTGATGTGATTAGCTGACAATGAGTGAAAGGTACAATGTATTGTTATCACAGCTAGACATGTCCAGTGTGGTGTACGGCGGTGAAACTGGCCGGAGCCTAGGATGAAAGGAAGGAGTTAAAGATGGTATGTTTTTGCCGTTGTTGTTGTTGTATGCTTGGCAATGGTGTGTTGTTTCTTGAAGAACACTGAATATTGTGTGAGTGAAAACAGTAAATAGATGAGCAGATAGACGAATGGGCAGGTGGTTGTACATTCTGCTCCTTCTCTGTTCTCAACTTTTGCATTTTTGAGTTTTTGCTTCTTCTTTTTTTTTTTTTTTGAGTTTGTGTATGTGTGTTGTTGTTGTTGTTGTTGTTGTTGTTGTTGTTGTTGTTGTTGTTGTTGTTGTTGTTGTTGTTGTTGTTGTTGTTGTTTGGGGGAGGGGGGGGGTGTTTTGTGCATTTTCTTCTTATTTTTTCTTGTTGTTGTTATTATTGTTTTATTTTGTTTCTTTCTCAAAAAGTTGCTTTTAGTTTAACCTATTTTGAAAATTTTTCCTTGTTTGTACAACGAACCGATATCATTTTTATGTCCTTGGTATATTTTGTCTTCCATATGATCCTTGGTCGTTTTTGTTCAAAATGCTGGTTAGGCCGACAGTATCATTCATTTTCATTTAGTTTAATGGTAAATCTTAATGATCTTTCCACGCGAAAGTGATAATGTGCTTAACAGTTCTTCGAGGTAACAGAAGTATTATGTATAATTTGTGTAGAATGTGTACATAATTATATACTCTCTTCATAGTTGCCGTATAAGGCAGAGATAATTATTGTTCATTCAGTTCTTGTCCTAGAAATTAATGCTTTGGGGCCAATGATTGTCAAGAACAGATTTGATTCATAAATGTTTCCACTGACTAAATTTTTGTGAGAGAGCAGTGAGTAATTTTTACAAACGTAATTATTGTGCGAGCCAGCATAACTTGGTCTCGTAAACAATTTCTTTTGAACAGTTTTTTTCCTAATAGATAGACAGAAGGTGGGGGGAAGGATAGACGGACAGTGTAGGTGTGCATGACTGAACACTTTTTATATCTCGTGTTTTGAACTAGGTTTAGTAGAGAGGGAAGGGGTGAGTAGGAATTAAATGTTATTGAGACGTCTGTTAACGTACAGAAAATCCGTGATCCAGAGTAAAAGCTCGGGGTTTTGAACATGTTAAGAATTTATTGCTATAAAATTACATTTTATTGTCTTGAGTGATTCGACCTTTGATGTCGACCCAAGGTCGTTGCGTAGGGCTGTTACTTAAAATAACTCGGTTCGGCAGCTGAGCTGGAGGTGGTTGCACCAATCAAATGTATGAATCTGGACGGAAGGTCGAGACATAGCTTTAGTATTTAAACCCGTGCAGAGCTTAGATAGATGCCACATGTAGACAATCCATTTACGAGGTGGACGGCGATAGTCCTCAGCCAGATGAGAGACATGAGAGACGCAGTTGAGCATTCCATATTGTGAGGAGCGCCATGAGTTAAAGCTCCAGAGCCTAAGCTACTTGGTTTGATATGAACCCACAGCGTTTACATCCAGCGCTCTCACTCCTAGTGAGGGCCTAATGGTGAGAGTCCATACTAATTTGTAATGATGAAAGTGAACCGTTCTACTTATTTTTGAAGACAGCTTCAGAGCTACCGCCAGACAACGCATGGTTGTACAAGCATTCTCCATGGCGTGTCTAGAGGAAATGTCCATATCATAACATCTCTCATTGAATTAATAGAATTTAAACTGTTATATCCGTCGCCACGTGCGCGGATTCTATTTGGCATATAACTCATATGACCTGCAAGTAGTTAGAGTGAATAAGTTAGTCTTTATAGAAAGCTGTAGTTTCATTAGATTCAGTTGCCTTTGAATTGATATTTATATTTATAATTATATTTGTTACATCAATTCCTGTAATTAAACTGCCCTACAGTTCTGCTAAAAATCAAAGCAATTGATTTATTTAGTTTTTAGAGTGCAAGTATTTTTTTTGTGTCCGTCGATTGTGGGAGCGGACCTCGAAAGAGTGTCAGTCGAATTCTCCCCATCTAACCCACATCGCGACAATGATATCTACATTGGCTATTTTGAATACGAGAAATGGCGTCCTGTTTTGATGATAGAAAAAATCTGAGATTCAAAATAAACGTTTTGGCTTCGGTTCTGCAGCGTTACAGCTTCTAGCTAAAATGCTATTCTTTGAACGGTGGTCACATAAGTTACGATGAAATTTTCGATCATACTTTCCCATTCAACTCGACGAAATGCATCTTTGTTTCTTTTTTTTACTGGCTGAAAACAGTCGTAGATGGATCATATTAAAATTATAGACTGAATTTTGTCCGAAATGAATGTGTCCACGTAATTTATCGTCCAAAATTGAGCCAGTACACAAAGTTCCTTATTTTTTTTATCACCTAGTCACGACACATCAGCTGCTTACATGTTCATCCTCGAACTCCTTGACAGTGTGATAATTTTCCAGTGTTTTCACCGCTTTGGGACACCCTACATTTCAAACAAGGCATTGCTTATGTCACGTAAGCAGCGAGTTACAAGATGTTTCAGACATGAGGATGACCCTGGCATATTCATACAAAGAGCTTAAGATTAAGTAGATTCAGGTAATATTTTCATTCCAACATCTCCAGTGAAGTTATCTTGCTTCAGATCCGACCGCTGACAAAAGATAACGGTATTGGACGTTTTATTGCTTGTGGATGATTTGATGGGTGCAGGATTTCTCAGATAGTTGTCAGTGATCACATGATAAAAAGTGATTGCTAGTCCGCTATCCTGCCGCCATCAAGGTTTGGTTTATATGATTATTATTATCAGTGTCATCCCAGGATGGATACTAGTAGCGATAAATGGTTGTGTACATAGTGAGACGAATGGATGGACGGACGGGTGGATGGATGGATGGGTGGGTGAATGAATGAGTGGATGGATTGATGGGTGGATGGATTGATAGATGGATGAATGGATGAATGGATGGCGAGTGGGTGGATGGATGGATTAATGGGTGGATGGATGGATTGATGGATGGATGGATGGATGGGCGGATGGATGGATGAGTGGATGGATGGATGAATGGATGGGCGGGTGGATGGATGGATGGATTGATAGATGGATGGATGGATGAATGGATGGCGAGTGGGTGGATGGATGGATTAATGGATGGATGGATGGATGAGTGGGCGGATGGATGGATGGATGGATGGGCGGATGGATGGATGTGGATGGATGGATGGATTGATGGATGGATGAATGGATGGGCGGTCGGATGGGTGGATGGATGGATGGGCGGATGGATGGATGAATGGATGGATGGGTGGATGGATTGATGGATGGATGAATGGATGGGCGGTCGGATGGGTGGATGAGTGGGTGGATGGATGGATGAATGGATGGGCGGGTGGGTGGATGGATGGATGGATAGATGGGTGGATGGATTAGTGGGTGGATGAATGGATGGGCGGGTGGGTGGATGGATGGATGGATAGATGGGTGGATGGATAGATGGGTGGATGGATTAGTGGGTGGATGAATGGATGAATGGATGGGCGGGTGGGTGGGTGGATGGATGGATGGATAGATGGGTGGATGGATTAGCGGGTGGATGAATGGATGGATGGATGAATGGATGGGCGGGTGGGTGGATGGATGGATGGATAGATGGGTGGATGGATTAGCGGGTGGATGAATGGATGGATTCGCGGGTGGGTGGATGGATGGATGGGTGGATGGATTAGTGGGTGGATGGATGAATGGATGGGCGGGTGGGTGGATGGATGGATAGATAGATGGGTGGGTGGATTAGTGGGTGGATGGATGAATGGATGGGCGGGTGGGTGGATGGATGGATGGATAGATGGGTGGATGGATTAGCGGGTGGATGAATGGATGGATGGAACAGATAGATGGGACGGACATGTGGATGGACGGATGGATGGACGGACTAATGGGCGGATAGATAGCTCTTCAGGGTGGGTAGACAGATGTTTATTTTTCAATATAATAATATAATATAATGACAATTAATTTTTAAAATTCAGTATTCCCCCCCCCCCCCCCCCCGCAAGCAATGAGGAGACAGAACAGTATGACACAGAGGAAGAAACAAGAACAATAAACAATTATTCTGTGCGGACGAAATTTTCATTTTCACTCGCGTCAAATTTTTGCACCAAATGGCCGTAAAATCTTTGTATTCAGACATGGGGACTGCACAATACCCGACACAAATCTTAGCCAAAAACAGATGAAATCATTTACTTTATTTTTTTTACCTCGTCTCCGAAAAACGAGTGGGGAATGGAGGAGCGACATTGATGAGAAAATTACGATTCGATCTATATATCTGAAGATTTGATAGACAGACGGAAGAATGCAGCAGAGGTTATGAATGGGGGAATGGGGGAGAACGTGATGACCAGAAGAAGTTTACATGGCAAGAAAAAAAAAAGTGGTTTACGGTACACAAAAAGACCAGGAAGAATGAGCGCAGAGAGAAAAGACAATTCAAAAATCTCGAAATGCAACCGTTGCAAAATTTGCCATGAAGGAGGAGAAAGAGAGAAGGGAACAAATAAACGGTAGAGAGAGTGAGTGAGTGAATATAGATCTAATACAGTGGAGGCTGCTTTCTGTGTGAATCTTTCAAGACATTGATAATGGCGTCGCTTCGATTCACGCCAAAACTACACACTGAGCCGTTTTATGTGTACATAAAAATACAACGACGTAGACAGTTTAGCGTGTCGAATTACTGAGATCAAGACACAGGTCCCAAATGGCTGAGAACAGGAGGGAGAGAATATGACACGGGGAAGGAGTGGGTGGGAATGATTTCCATTGCGTTTCGCAGCTGTGTCAGTTTTCCCAAATTCCTGTCGTGTATGGTGCTCAACTGCGGGGTCAGTGACATGTCAAGCGTGCTCCTGTCGTATGTGAAACAAAAAGTGTCCCGTGCGATGAAATTCAGCATCAGGAAACGTCAAATGTCAAAACTTAACAAGCTGAAAAAATTGATCGTGGCCTGGAGATGTGAGAAAATCTGCTTGTTCAATGTTTTTGCCATCTTCTCCATGTTTTACTTTGCACTATCTATCTATCTATCTATCTATCTATCTATCTATCTATCTATCTATCTATCTATCTATCTATCTATCTATCTGTCTGTCTGTCTGTCTGTCTGTCTGTCTGTCTGTCTGTCTGTCTGTCTGTCTGTCTGTCTGTCTGTCTGTCTGTCTGTCTGTCTGTCTGTCTGTCTGTCTGTCTGTCTGTCTGTCTGTCTGTCTGTCTGTCTGTCTGTCTGTCTGTCTGTCTGTCTGTCTGTCTGTCTGTCTGTCTGTCTGTCTGTCTGTCTGTCTGTCTGTCTGTCTGTCTGTCTGTCTGTCTGTCTGTCTGTCTGTCTGTCTGTCTATCTATCTATCTATCAATCAGTCTATCTTTCTATCTATCTATCAATCTATCTATCTATCTATGTTTTTTATCTGTCTATCTATCTATTTATCTGACTATCTGTCTGTCTATCCATCTATCTATCTATCTATCTATCTATCTATCTATCTATCTATCTATCTAGCTATCTAGCTATCTATCTATCTATCTATCTATCTATCTATCTATCTATCTAGCTATCTATCTATCTATCTATCTATCTATCTAAAAAAATATATATATATAATATAGATCTCTGTCTAGCGTTCAATCCACATTCCATGCAGCTTATGTAGGCCTAATGTTAAGCATGGGTGCTCGTCGAATCTGTAGCGTACGTTCTGTCGCTTCGTCCATTCTCTAGCCAAACTGGCAGTCTCGCACATCCACACAACTAGCAAAGGCGTGACGTCAAACATGGGCGTTGCCACTGTCTGAACAGCAAAAAAATCATACATTTCTAACCCTGTCTGTACAAGCTGGCCGAGACATAACAAAAGTAACATATGCTTTGCCCATATATTTTCGTATTATGCCAACCTGACATGTCCCACGCGCTGAAATGTCACCTTCACCTGTCATCTGTGTCAAAAGTTGAAATAACTAACAGGATGGCTGCGACACGTAGCTACTGATAGTCTAAATACCACTGGTAACTTTGACCTCTCACATTGCAAATGTCACTTAATTAATTGCTTACTGTCGCCATTCTGATTGGTCGAAGAGTACCCATGGCCGTAAATATGATGTATTATGTTCTGTCTGGTTTAAGTAGATGCGCTACGCATGACGTAAGTCACAACATCCTGTGGCCTTGACTGTAGACATAACAGCCTGCCAGTCACATCAGCCACAGTACAGACAAAATCTTGATCAATCATAACCTCTGGTCACCACACGCTAGATCAAGGTGTCTTCTTAATGTGGAAGTGTTATCAATTGGTATGACATATGGTTGTACTAACATGTGTTAGCTCGAGTGAGCACGTTATTATTCTCTAATGGGCAGGTCAGAACAAAGGGGAAGGGGGAGGTGGGCCAGTTGGTATGGGTCTACAATCTCGAAGGGGCTATCCCTCTCCCGTAGAAGCCAAGAGGGGGGGGGGGGCGGTTGTAAAGAATATCGTAAAGAGAGCCAAGAGGGACCTTTTAGCACGCAATAATATTATCTTTACCTCAAGATTCATAAAAGATTAATATTGATTAAACATAGAAATGGGGGGGGGGAGGGGGTGGTCGACATTTTCCATCTGGACTGGGTCCAAGACCATCTTTGCACGGGCCTGCCAATGGACTCTCCTTGTACGTGGCAATTAAACGTTTTTTTCACTGACGTTTGCCATGAGGGAGGAACGTATTAAATATAACTACAGTAAACAACGGTTAAACTGAAATCGGCGGGACCACGGGTTTGTTTTCGGTTCAGAAAGAGTTTCGAGTTACCGATAGAAGGCTTGAAAAACGCCAGTTTCAAGCCAGGTAGCCCAAATCACTATCATAGAGGACAAATCAAGTAAGTGCATAAGCAAAAAAGACTCAACACGTCTCCTGTTTGCTGTGTGTTTTTGACTGATGTGGACGGGCGATTGCTCAGCCTAGGGACACACGGCGAATGTGGACTAACACTCAGAGTAGAGAGACATGAGTGTGGATGGACAGTTCAGAACCGCCGTCCAGCTGATCTCGTCACTTTACCGTACACGATGCCATGAAATACGCTGTCCGCGGTCACTAGAACACCGTACTGTCTCTCCAAAGTCATACATTTTACACGAAAGGTCATTCGCGATGCGCTGAAAGTGGTACTTGGCTTGGGTTCAAGTGACCGCTACATTCATCTGGCGCTCTGTCTACAACACATACCTACAGTAGTTTCGATTTCAGATAACTGAACATTGGGAATCTAAATTCAGGACCGTGCAGTGGCAAGTCAAAACAGAAGGTCTTCAGAAATCAATTAATGATGACTTGAGGTTCTATTTCAGAGTTAATGCAGGAAACCACGGTTGATTGCTAATTATGCCCATGAACAAAAGAGAGATCTAAGTCCACTTTTGTTGAAAAGTGAGATAATCCCATGAGTCACTACAGGACCTTCCAATCGTTCAGTGGAATGAAATTCTAACTCCATCGAAACAAAACAGGTAATTATTTCTTGTCTTTTAGGATTTAAATCAACGAATACAAATTTCAAACTCAATTTTCTCTAAAACTGTCAAAATGGGTCACTTTTCTATATTCTTGAGCACATTCAGACTGAGGTAAGCTTTGCCACAAATCCATGGGACACGCTCCTTCCCCTCTACGAAAAGCAAATCTCAGTTCGCAGATACAAACACACCAAGAGTATCAATACAGTGTAGTTCAGTAGGCCTTGTCTTAAGTTCTTGAAGGGCCTGAGGTCTTAACTAACAGTAACACTTACTGACACTTGCCCAAGGGGGGATTATTCTGGTTGCGAAACTTGCCCCAGGCCAGGTCTGTGATGGGCAGGGCGGTGCTGTGGCATGTCATGGTGTTCAGCCAGGCAAACCGCGCCTGGGGAAACCGAGGAAGAAACTTCCACTTGACGTTCGACGCTGCTTGTCGAGTATTTATTTTTCCTTCCCCTCATCAGATTTTGTCTAGTGCTTAGATCAAAGACAGAGACCAGGCCCGCGGACTTGCCAGGCGCAGTTTTTGCGTTGGTACCGGCCGGTAGAACTTTGTTCAGGTAATCACTGGGTTTGTTCGCCTACCCTTTTCAACCCCTGATGTTGAATACACACCAATCATCTCAGGACTTCAAAATTAAACCGGGACTTACACTCAAGTCTGACATTGACATTGACTGAAATCAGTCAAAATGGCCCCCTGAAGCCCCTCACGAAGTTTTAGAGAAGTCCCGAAATTGACCAAAAATTAGTCAGACATACACACTTTTACACAATTTACTATGAAAGGAAAATCTCGCACACTGGACTCGCCTGACACTCTCAGCTGACGATGCTATAAATAGCTGACGAATCGCGCTCAGTAATCGAAAACTGCACGTCGACGTAGAAGAGTTCTCTTGAACTGCATGGCGAATGGCATTACGTGAACTTAAAAAAGCGTAGTCGATTTCTGGTTTACATAACAATCGCGCCCTTATAAAAAAAAGTTATCAGGGTAAAAATTGTTAACGCTGATGATTTCACATCTTAATATTCACTTTTAATTTCAGTAGAAACATTCTGCCTCCATTTATATTTTAACAGCACAAACAAAAACTCTATAATAATATATAATCTCTGGCTTTGGCACTGTTCTCGTACTCGAGTTTTTTACTCGACATGGTCCATTTCTATTGTAAGAAACCTCTCAGGTGGAGCAGGTGCGGGACAGATGATAATCTTCAGAGCAGAGGAAGATGCAGTTCACTGTATTTCAGGAAGACCAGGTAAGAAAATATAGATCTAAATCTACTCTAGATTTGTCTAGAATATCTAGATCTAGATCTGTAGTCCAACTACCAAGTGTGCACAGTGACAGAGAGTCTCTCTGACCCACCTGTTTATCGAGCATCGATAGTAGGACTGCAGTAATTAATTAATACTGTTATTTATAGGCTACCTAGATCTACTAGATCTAGATCTAGATTCTATTTAATTATAGAGGTACCCCACCCCTTCTTTTTCTTCAACCCCTATATCAGTATCACTCAATAACTAGAGTCTAGATCTAGATCTAGAATTAGAGAATAAAAACTCCTTGTGACTTGTCACTTTGGCAACCATAATATTATTTATTAATAACTAAATAAGGCCTGTTATACAATCCTTGATCAAAATAGTTACAGGGGTGCTCTCTGTCATTGCCTTGCACTATTTCTGCCCGTCTCTCTCTCTCTCTCCAACTATGAAGTGACTTAAAAACAATTGATGCCAAAACCCCACCTCCTTCTCTCTCTCTCCAACTATGAAGTGACTTAAAAACAATTGATGCCAAAACCAAAATGAAATTAAAGTGTATTTAATATTATTAATTAAAAGTTTCTTTACCTTGATTTGAGTGAGGTTGTTGTATCTGATGTTAACCGTTAAAATTTAATAGGTCTACTAGATCTAGATCTGCTTCTAAAAAGTGTCCTGTCTCTGATTTATTTATATTAATTATTAGGCTAATCAAATCGACTGTATAATTCAGCACTGTTTAATAATCTAAATCAATGAACATTGCGAGTTAAAGACCTGATTTTAATCTAGAGTCTAGTAATCTTGATTTCTAAGGATAGGGCAAATTTTGTGTAAAAACTGAGAAAGCAAACAATGGGCAAGATCTGAATGTTTTACTCTGAGAAGTTGCATTGTTTGTGTTAGAGCACTTAATAGGCCCAAAAGTCATTTTCAAGATTTTAAAATTTAATAGTAACTCAATAGTTTTCGTACAGGGAGTATGCTGATGAGTATTAATACATTGTTGTTGGAAAGTTTGAATATTACTTCTTGATTACTGTAACATGTCATTGTTATGGTGATAAAATATAAGTCCAGGTCCTCCTCATTTCAGAGAGTTATTCGAACAGCCAAAGAAGCATTTGAGGCATTGAACCTATGTCCAAAGTCTAGTAAACGAACAGTCCCTTCAAGTGAGAACCAAGTAGATCAAAATGTAAGTTGCTTTTTGTTATTGTTTGTTTTTTAAATATTTGTTTAATGATAATTCTTTCCTCTCCTGTCAGGCAATAATATTTGAAGCCTCCCTTTTCTTTTATCCCTTTTTTTGTGATGCTTTCATACACTTGTGGCTTTTCTTTTCTGCTGATTGTTTCCTGTCTGTTGATTGTGATTCTTGCCCCCTCCTCCCTCTCCCCTTTTCTGGCAACCGTTTTTTGTTTGCAAAGAAGATGTCTCTTTGTCTTCTATCCTAGTGGAAGATGTCACTTATGACTTATACAAAGAACACTAGGTTAATTGAGGGAGAAATGAACACGCTTGTGTCCCAATCACGGCCAATGAAAGATGTCACTGATACCCTGCATGTAATACTAGGATTATTGAGGGAGTAACGAACACGTTTTCGGTCTCAGTGAAAGATGTCACCAGTTGAGGGAGTAATGAACACGAAAACACTCTTGCATTTTGTTTCTGTTTTTTTAACTTGAGAAGATCTCAGTGGTGAAAACTTGTTTAACCCATCATTGACTCAACCTTTGCCTTCTTCAAGTGCCGGATCTGGAACAGACATCAACGATCATGATTCGCCACTCATTCCTCTCCTCAGGTGCTCTCAAAAAGCTCATATTGTCCTGTTTTTTTCCTGTCTCCCATCTGTTCAAACTCTCCAAATATGGTTTTCTTTGTCTACCTCTGCTTCTTTTAGTTTTACCCTCTATTTTTCCAGCTAAAGCAAGGTGTTCAAGACCTTTATGTTGATTCAGGTGTCCCATGAACTGCAGTTGTCTTCTCCTAATTAACTGTTTTTATTAGAGACCGTTCCATGTTGACTTCTTTCACGACTGTTTAATTCGATTTCCTTTCCTTCCATGAAATATTTATGAGTCTCCTTAAAAACCACATTTCCGTTGCCTCTAGTTTGTTTTCCATGTCTAGCATTCACGGCCATACAGAAGGGTTGACCACACAAAGCTTAACCCAAGGATATGGAAACCTTTGCCTGTGGCTGGCTAACTTGACAAGATCTTAGTGCTGAAAGCTTGTTTAACTCATCATTGACTAAGCCTTTGCTTATGGCTGGCTAACTGCGAGCACTGAAAAGGCTCTTCGCAGTACTTGTCTCATCAGAAAGCTTTTCTTCAATTTTTCCTTTTTAACTGTTTTGAACTGCTCAATTGCAAAAACGCGATAGTAAAAATGTTTCAGTGATCTATTATTCTGACCTGCATAAGGCCTTATCCCCAAAAGAGTTCATTTAGAGGGTAGAAAGGAAGATGCAAAAAATTAGTCTGTAATCTTCTTGGATTCTGTAGTAAATGATAAACAGTACAGGTTTATTAACAATCGAAGTTGCTAAGTAAATGCATGTAATAATGTGACCTTCATTATTCATAATTTTTTCACACATCACAACGTCTAGTGGATTCCTTCTGTTTTGCTTGCTGCTTCGACTTCGAGCCTTCACTTCTTTCATTACTTTAACTTTATTCTTTACAATATTTCAGGAAGTGCCCAGTTCATCTGTCAACCAATCCTCTGAGAATGAGTGGTCTCCAGATTCAGATGACCTTTTCAGCGACAGTGATGAGCCTCTGGAATCAGATGGAGCGAAAGATGAGAGTAATGACCACCGTTTCAGTGACAGAAATAAACCATTGGAAGTGGATGAGGGAGCCAAAGACAATAGTACTTTCAATGGTTTCATTGAGCCAGATTCGACAACGGGGCCAGTTAGTTTGGTTACTCAAGAAGATACAAGGGACATGGTTTGCCCTGATTCATCCGATTCTGAACGTCCCAGTTCCCCTGTCATTCCTTACTTGCATGAAACTATCAAAAGAAAGAAAACAGTTGTAGGTGGTCACAATTTGTCAGACACCAAAAACAAATACAACAAACATCATTCTTGTTTGTACTGTAAGAAAATGTATGTCAAAATAAGCAGACATTTGGAACAGGTTCATAAATCTGAGAGAGAGGTAGTATTAGCATTAAGCCTCAAAAAAGGATCTAGAGAACGAAGAAAGCAATGGGATGAAATAGTTAAAAGGGGAGACTTTGTGCACAATCAGAGAGTGATGAAAGAAGGTGAGGGGTATTTGATTCCCAAAAAAAGGCCAAAGAAAGAAGATGATGTCTTTAACTATGTTACTTGTGACCAATGCCTTGGGCTCTATGAAAAAAAACTCTTTTATAAGCATAGTAAAAGATGCAAGCCTGACCAGAAGAGTAGAAACCAAAATTTACTGATCACACCCATAAGCACTGACCCTGGCTTTAACATTCATATTCTTTCATCCATGACTTCAGATCAAGTCTCTTTCACCGTGAAGCAAGACCCGTTGATACTACAGTTTGGAAGTACAATGTTCAAAAAATCTAGGTCTCTAAATCATCAATTTCAATACATAAAACAGAAAATGAGAGAATTGGGTAAATTTTTGCTAGAGATGAGAAAGGTTTCAGATGAATTTGAAGCACTAACGTTAGCAGAATGCATAACACCTAACATGTTTTCAACAGCACTGACTGCGGTAAAAGCTGTATCAAAGTTTGATGTTAACGCCAATGGCTATGGAGTTCCTAGCCTGGCACTGAAAATTGGGCATTCACTTAGAAAATGTGCAAACCTGTTAAAATCTCAGGCAATCCAGGCAGGCGATGATGGTGCAAGAAAAAATGCTAATGACTTTATTGAACTCTACACATTAGATTGGTGTCATGAAATCTCCTCAGTTGCTCTGCAAACACTCCATAATCAACAATTCAACAACCCCAAAAGAATTCCATTAGCCAGTGATGTCAGGAAGCTGAATCAAAGAGTAGAAGACATTTCAGCTTCAAGTGAGAAAGAGCTAAGGATAAGTCCAAATCCAAGTGTCTGGAAAAAACTAGCTGAATCAACACTTGCCCAGGTTGTTCTTTTTAACCGGCGAAGAGGTGGGGAAACGGAGAGAATGGAGACAGAGCAATATCTGCGGGGTGTGCTGATAGGGAAAACTAGCCAAGAAGAAATTCTACAGAGTTTAACCCCATTTGAACAGCGCCTCATTGAGACAATGGAGCGAATTGAAATTCGTGGGAAAAGAGGCAGAAGAGTACCAGTTCTTCTACCACAAAACATCAAGAAGAGGATCGATGCATTAATTCATTTTAGAGAGGCCAGTTCAGTAGACTCAAACAATAAGTATGTCTTTGCTCGCCAACACTCACAGTTGCCAATCAGAAGCTCAGATGTCCTTCGAAAATTTGCTGGTGCATGCAATGCTTCTCGTCCTGAACTTCTCACTTCCACATCATTGCGCAAACATGTAGCCACCATCTCTCAGATTTTAAATCTGAAGAGGAATGATCTTGATTCACTCGCCAATTTTTTAGGCCATGACATAAATGTTCACAGAAACTTTTATCGCCTGCCAGAAGATACAGTCCAGGTGGCCAAGGTTGGGAAGCTTCTGTTGGAACTTGAAAAGGGAGAGATCAGCAAGTATAAAGGTCTCAGCTTGGATGAAATAAACATAGAAGATGACACGATTGTCCCTGATGAAGATGATGGAGATGACATTGAAGATGGCAAAGATGAGAAAAACAAACACATTGATATAAATGACACGCCCACTGTCAGTAACTGTTCCCCATTGGAACCTTCAAAGTCAAACATTAACACAGTGAAAAGTCCATCAAAAAAACCTGTTTCAAGAAAACCATGGAGCTCAAATGAAAAGAGTGCTGTTGAGAACCAGCTGGGCAGGTTTTTTGCACTTCATCGCTTGCCCGGGAAGCATGAGGTAGAAGAAGCCCAAAGAAGGGAGCCTGTCCTTAGAAACAGACCCTGGGCTCAAATTAAATACTTCATAAAAAATATGAAATCCAAAAAGTCAAGCAAATAGAGATTTTAAATGAAAAAAAAAGTTTGCACTATAATTTCTGTGCAATGTTTCCTCAAGTTGAGAATGGGGATTAAACATTTCTCAAGTTTCACAGTTTACATTTTTTACATTAACTGATGCAGACAAGTGGTATATTTTTAGTTTATTTACTTTTCTTTTGCCTGTTAGTTTTAGTCCACTCTTTTCTTCAGTCTCACAAGATTTAGATTGAGGACTGAATAAGAAAACCACATTTACTTATGCTCAGATAGTTCAAGCATTGATGATTTTTAACATTCATTTACTTGCTACAGCAGATTTTTAGTTCTATCCCAGCATAATATTGCAACCCACACTCCTTTATCAAGTTGATTTATAAATAATTTTGAAACTAACAAAATATACTAAATAATTGACTACCTTGTCATGCATATTATTCTTTCTTTGTGCTAACCTGTGAAAGATCCTGGTACCTACATGTATACCAGTGTGAATTGAATAAATTACCTTTTTAGTTGTTGAATATGGTGTGTTGTAATCACAACTTGTTAAAATCATGTTCTTTAAACATTGCAATTTTAAGATACCTCTTTGATTACAGCAGAGCTTTTATGGTATCAATATTGTTGTTGTTTTTATGGTGATTAAAAAAATGTAAATAGCTCTGGCTATATATATTTATGACATATATTTTTTTCAGAGCTGCCAACTTTTGTGAAAAAATGTAACTTAGTATGATTTAAGATCCCAAATTACCCATGCCATTATGTTTTTCAAGTGAAAAATTATGATTTTCACATTTTTGGAGTACAGATTTACTGTATGTATAAGTAATTGTAATTGTAATGGTTTTTTTAATCAAAAAGGTGAAGAAAAAAAAGGCCAAAAATGGGAGTATTGGTTTTACATTGTAAATATGAACACTTTTTCAAGGGCAGTTCACATCATCCACTGCTTTAACAATGTAATACCTAAAAGGCAATACATTTTTAAGAAAATAAGGATAACAATTTTGGGTCCCAGTTTACAGGTTTCAGACTTTAGACTACAGGTTTTGAAAATCTGAGGTTAACAGGTCTGACTTTTTTTTTTTACCCAAGACACAATGTGCAAATGAACATTACTTTAACATGAGAAATGTTCTCTTTTCCAGAAAACAGGCTTCTGAAACTTCAATATTGTTTTTCTGTAAAGTGATTTAACTGGTTCTCTTTAACTATGATAATTTCCCAAAGTGTTCCAAATACAATGTTTTACATGTAGTGAGCAATACTTACTCTCTTTGTAAGTAAAAAAAAATAATTTGAACAGGAATATGTTTTTTTTGTGTGTGTGTGTTTTGTTTTTTTTGTTGCTAATGTTAATGTTAATATTGAATCTTCTCTGTGCTTTGCTCATAATTATCTAACATATAAGTTTGCTTCTAATCAGAGCTATAAATGATCATTGCCATTGGGCTTGCTACGCCTTCCAGTTTGTACTTGGTTTACATGCAACAAATTATTTTTCTGTAGAAATGCACAATGGGACTTTTAGAGCTGAAGGTACATAAGCCACCTTGGTTTCAATCCAACTTGATAACAGTAATATCTTTAATTGCTTCATTTGTTTTGCTTCAAAATCTAAAGCACCTCAATACACTCTGTTTCACTTTCCAAATTTTCGTTACTGTGTAGAGATGGAATTTGTCAGTTAGTTTGGAGAGCATAAATACTGACTATCATTTTTCCCGATTTTACCATTTTTGTTGAGAAGATAACTTAGATAATACGTGCATGTAATCTGCATCTGAGCAAGTTTTATGTGACTAAGATGCTCCATTGGATTACCCATGTTTTTTCATCTTGTTTATTATGCATCATGTCAAACTTCTGATAGATATAGCTATTTTTATTTTTTCTATGTTTACAGTGAATCTTTTGTAAATCTGTCATTCTTAATTACTCTTCACATGCTCTGAATAAGAGCAGCATAATGACTGTTCTTCTCATTTTATTACTCCCAATCATTGCTTTTAACTGAGAAGTTACCTGACAAGTATGATAATTGATATGGTCTTTGGTTATGCATTTTAAAATAAATAAAAGTACTGCAATGTCATATCACAATGATCTATTTTCTTTCATTTAATTTTTTGTGTGTTTATGCTGTTTCGCTTTTAGCATTTGAAGGCCACAGAGGAATAACCAGACATGTCATATCCATACTGATGATTTGGAATTGCCACACAAAGTTGTTGAAACAAGCAGTCGTGACATATTCACTGCTTATTACAATTTGTCAGTGCAGCTACTACTACTAGTACTCGATCTGGGTCAAATTTGCTGTCAGTGAATTTTTAAATTTTTTTCTTCAGTGAGATATTTCGAAGGTTTTTGTTAAGAAATTAAATCAAAACTTGAATGTGATTTGTCTGCTTTTTTCCCCTGCAGCCTTCATTTGATATTACTAATGACTGCATTTATGCAGAGACATCCCTCTTCATAACAAGTTAATAGCATTAAACAATCTCGACTTTGTATTGTATACTCCCAAGTCCTGATTTACATTTTACACACTAAAAATGAGGACTTACACACGTCCCTACATGGCATGATACACTTCCAAGTTCTGACTTGTGTTTTACACATCAGGTCCTGACTTGTATGTGACACTCGGAGTCCTCACAGTATTGCAAATATATCCAAGTCCTAACATTATGGTACCCATATATTAGGAAACTTTTCAGCCCTATAAAAGAACCCACCAACTGAAGGCATTTTTATTAAATTAAAAAATTGACCTACAAGCTCTTACAGAGCTATGTGCTCTATGTTCTAGTCACACCAGATATTCGATAAAGCTGTAAAATAGTATGGTACCCAGATGATGGGTAAAATTTCCAGGTACTGACTTGGTATGCCGTACATGTATGTGTGGATGTGTAGGGAGAGTTGGTGATAGAAGTGGACCTGTCAGGTACTTTGCGATGTAATGTGGTATGCGTAGGTGCGGCTGTGTAGGCGCGTGTGGCTACTTTTGTTGCTGAAGTACAATTGTTCGCTCTTCTATATAAATTATTATTTTTATGTTTCTTTAACGTAGTGACTATAGTTTTAGTTGAGTTTGGGAATTATGAGGCTTGTGGACAGGGGTGGGGTGGGGGAGGGGGGGTTAAGGATAGAGAGAAAGATGACAGACAGGGAGAGATTGGAAAGGAGAAGAGAGTTTGAAAGAGAGGACAGAGGCTGGG
>OZ007574.1:3741822-3754322 GCA_963931925.1 Onchidella celtica | reverse complement strand
CTGTCTATCTGTCTGTATGCCTGTCAGTCTGTCTGTCTCTATGCCTGTCTGTGCACATCTCTATCTGTCTGTGTGCCTGTCAGTCAGTCTGTCTGTCTGTCTGTGCACCTGTCTAGCTATCTGTATGCCTGTCAGTCTGTCTGTCTGTCTGTGCACCTGTGTATCTGTCTGTATGCCTGTCAGTCTGTCTGTATGCCTGTCTGTGCACCTGTCTATCTGTCTGTGTGCCTGACAGTCTGTCTGTCTATCTGTCTGTGCATCTGTCTGTATGCCTGTAAGTCTGTCTGTCTGTGCACCTGTCTATCTGTCTGTGTGCCTGTCTGTCTGTATGCCTGTCTGTCAGTCTGTGTGCCTGTCTGTCTGCCTGTCTGCCTGCTTGTCTGTCTGTCTATCTATCTGTGTGTCTGTCTGTCTGTCTGTCTATCTGTGTGCCTGTCTGTCTGCCAGTCAGTCTATGTGCCTGTCTGTCTGTATGCCTGTCAGTCTGTCTGTGTGCCTGTCTATCTGTCTGTCTGTCAGTCTGTGTGTCTGCCTGTCTGTCTCTCTGTCAGTCTGAGTGCCGGTCAGCCTATGTGCCTGTCAGCCTGTGTGCCTGTGTGCCTGTCTGTCTGTGTGCCTGTTCGTCTGTATGCCTGTCTGTCTGTATGCCTGTCAGTCTGTGTGGCTATCAGCCTGTATGCCTGTCGGTCTGTGTGCCTGTCTGTCTGTATGTCTGTCAGTCTGTGTGGCTGTCAGCCTGTGTGCCTGTCGGTCTGTATGCCTGTCAGTCTGTATGCCTGTCTGTCTGTATGCCTGTCTGTCTGTATGCCCTCAGTTTGTGTGGCTTTCATCCTGTGTGCCTGTCAGCCTGTGTGCCTGTCGGTCTGTATGTCTGTCTGTCTGTATGCCTGTCTGTCTGTCTCTCTGTATGCCTGTCTGTCTGTATGCCTGTCTGTCTGTATGCCTGTAAGTCTGTGTGGCTGTCATCCTGTGTGTCTGTCGGTGTGTGTGCCTGTCTGTCTGTATGTCTGTCTGTCTGTATGCCTGTCTTTGTGGCTGTCTGTCTGTATGCCTGTCTGTGTGTATGCCTGTCAGTCTGTATGCCTGTCTGTCTGTATGCTGTCAGTCATTATGCCTGTCTGTCTGTATGCCAGTCTGCCTTTGTGCCTGTCTGTCTGTATGCCTTTCTGTCTGTATGCCTGTCAGTCTGCATGCCTTTCAGCCTGTGTGCCTCTCAGTCTGTATGCCTTTCAGTCTGTGTAGCTGTCAGCCTGTTTGCCTGTGTGTCTGTATGCCTGTCAGTCTGTGTGGCTGTCAGTCTGTATGTCTGTCTGTCTGTTTGCCAGTCAGTCTGTGTGGCTGTCAGTCTGTATGCCTGTCAGTCTGTGTGGCTGACAGTCTGTGGGGCTGTCAGTCTGTGTGGCTGTCAGTCTGTATGCCTGTCAGTCTGTGTGGCTGTCAGTCTGCATGCCTGTCAGTCTGTGTGGCTGTCAGTCTGTGTGGCTGTCACTCTGTGTGCCTGTCAGTCTGTGTGGCTGTCAGTCTGTATGCCTGTCAGTCTGTGTGGCTGTCAGTCTGTATGTCTGTCTGTCTGTATGGTTGTCAGTCTGTATGCCTGTCAGACTGTGTGGCTGTCAGTCTGTATGCCTGTCAGCCTGTTTGCCTGTCAGTCTGTATGGCTGTCAGTCTATATGCCTGTCAGACTGTGTGGCTGTCAGTCTGTATGCCTGCCAGCCTGTTAGCCTGCCAGTCTGTATGCCTGTCAGTCTGTATGCCTGTCAGTCTGTATGCCTGTCAGTCTTTGTGGCTTTCGGTCTGTGTGGCTGTCAGCCTATTTGCCTGTCTGTCTGTATGCCTGTTTGCCTGTCTGTCTGTGTGGCTGTCTGTCTGTGTGGCGGTCAGTCTGTGTGCCTGTCTGTCTGTGTGGCTGTCAGCCTGTATGCCTGTCTGTCACTGTGCCTGTCTGTCTGTGTGACTGTCTGCCTGTATGCCTGCCAGACTGTGTGGCTGTCAGTCTGTATGTCTGTCAGCCTGTTTGCCTGCCTGTCACTGTGCCTGTCTGTCTGTGTGGCTGTCAGCCTGTATGCCTGTCTGTCACTGTGCCTGTCTGTCTGTGTGACTGTCTGTCTGTATGCCTGTCAGCCTGTTTGCCTGTCAGTCTGTGTGCCTGTCAGCCTGTATGCCTGTCATCCTGTGTGTCTGTCTGCCTGTCTGTCTGTCTATATGCCTGTCTGTCTGTATGCCTGTCAGCCTGTGTGCCTGTCTGTCTGTATGCATGTCTGTCTGTGTACCCGTCAGTTTGTGTGCCTGTCAGCCTATATGCCTGTCAGTCTGTGTGCCCGTCAGCCTGTATGCCTGTCTCTCAGTCTGTATGCCTGTCAGCCTGTATGCCTGTCAGCCTGTATGCCTGTCTGTCAGACTGTATGCCTGTCAGAACACCTTTTTCTCTTGCTATCCCTGTGCCACAGTTCACCAGTCTGGCCTTATTTTCCCTACAGTCCGGACCAGTTACTACACTAGCCACTCTGATACGCCCAGCGGCAGAGTCAAAAAATGTTTTATAAATTGAATGCACGTTCTGCCGTAGTGAGGAGACAATGTCAACTTTCTCTATAGCAGTTTAATTAAAGCAAGATTGGATGTCTAGAGTTGGGGAAAACGTATCAGTCAGAAAAAAAAACTCGACATCAAGACTCGAAGCAAAGTATCGTGCCTTCCAGAGCGGGCGCCCTATCAAGTTGTACCTTGTCCGACAGAGCAGGACTGCTGGATTCAAATAAACCGAGATGGCCAAAATAACTTTTTTCTATCTGTCAGATTTTTTTATTCATTTTTTGTTATTTTGTTATTGTTGTTGTTCAAACTAGCTGAGATCCCGGCTTTGCCCGGGATAAACTGTTCATTGGTTTCAGCTCAGTGTCATTATCATGGACCTGCTGCACTTTGCCCGTTTTGTTAGGTCTATTCCGTCGTTGCTAGTTTGATCGCTGTTGCATTCCCATTGCGCGTAAGTTGAAAAACAATTCTTCCCCACCATTGTTCTAAATTGTGGAGCCTCCAGATAATTATAATACAGAGAACCTTCTGCAGATCGGCACTTAGATCCGAGCTGTATGAGCGACGGTAGGCCTTGTTCAAAATGCCGCGAGTTTGTTATCATCGATCATACTATAATCATACTATAATTGAGCTAAGGGTGAAAGTTCTGCCCTCAAAGGCCCTTTTTGGAAGAGCTCCAAAATTTGGAAACATTCTCATCGCCTATAACTGGACATTGAGATGTAAGGGGATAATATAAAAATGCTGCAAACTCTGGGTAATTTGTTCGTTTTACCTAATTCACAGGTAAAATTCGAATCAAAAACTTCCGACTCCATGCTTTTAGAACAGGACACCTTATTATGATCTATTTTTAGTACCGTGACCCAGTTTTCCTCATCGTTCAGTCGCTGAAGGAAGCAAATTGTGGATTAACGAAAACATGGATCGCCTGTAAACTTTAGCGAAAAAGAGTAAACAAACTCGAGTTGGCGCGGAATCCGAGTCGATACTGATTCTGTCATTGTATTTCTTTGTCTGTGGAAGGAACTTTACTTTGTGTCTTAGATCTAGATCATTATAAGTAATAAAGATATTTCTCCCGGGCAGGGCCGGGTAACTCAGCTAGTATATTATGATATTGGTCATTGCCCAGCACAGAAAGTCTTCCTCCATGAACTTGCAAAAACATTTCTTTACGTAGAGTTAATAACATACCCTTGTAATTCATACTGCCATGTTTTCTGTCTACAGTCGTCCTTCTTTGCTGTGGGACAGATTACGAGAGTCTGTCTCTCATTTCCGGAGAAATCTAGGAGACAAAAAAAAAATATATGCCAGAGTAAGGGACAGTTCTGGTCAGTGTTGGAAGCAGAGAGGAAACATGACGACAGGGGGGGAGCAAACAGCTCGGTTAAACCACTATTGACATGACATGTGAAAGATGGAGGGAGAGATGTGTTTTTTCAGTCTGCAAAACTTGATGAGACAAACGGAACCGGCATCTGTTTAAATTAGAACCGAGGGAAGTAAAAGAATATAACAGCTGTTTGAAAAGTTAGAGAGGCTACATAGTTTCCGCTGACCAGTAGTACAGACTGCTGAGTGATTTGCCTGAAGTTTCTGGGACACTCCTAGTGTGTCCATACCCTTTTGTCTTAGGAAATTATTATATTTTTACCGCATCTTTGCTTTGTTTTCTTTTTACGCTGGCATTTTCTGACCTCTGAATACGAGCATAAAGAGATTTGAACCCACGCAGTTCTTGCATATTGCCAAGGATCTTGTCTTTTGACCATTGTTTAAATATTCCATAGTTAAAGGTCATGTGTGGTTGCTGGTGGTTATGTGTTCTTGCAGTTTGATATTGAAGTTGTTATTGTTGTTGTTGCTGCCTCTGCTGCTGCTACTACTATTATTTAACTACGAATACACCTGAAGTAACTGGGCCAGTGTGCCATAGGTGGAGTAGCATGAAACCATTATGTGCTCACTCAGTACAATAGCTTATGTCACCGCTTTTCACTCCCATTGTTTGTACCTGTCCAACCTTATAGCTTTCTTCTACAAGTACAGCTTACAAACTCAATTATCTGTTCTAGCTTATGCAACCACAGCGGGTGTTACCGCAGCAAGGACAATAACCAGTCCTTCATTAAAAACTGTGACAAGTTAATTATCATCCCGATCACAAGATTGATCATTTTCCGATAGATATCCCATATTGGGGGGTGGGGGATGGCTGGGGGAGGGGGGGGGGATTGTGATTGGCCCTGAATGGGTGAATGTGGTGTGTGGGAGGAGGACACAGGGGTCACAGTATAATAGTGTTACAAAGTTTTATGGAGTACCTCTATGTCTAATGTGTGCAGGTCTCGCTTAAAATGATGTTTGTTCTTCAAACTGTTGAATCTCTCTCTCTCTCTCTCTCTCTCTCTCTGTCTCTTTCTTTCTCTCTTTCTCTTTCTCTCTCTCTCTTTCTGTCTGTCTGTCTTTATCTATCTATCTATCTGTCTATCTATCTATCTATCTATCTATCTATCTATCTATGTATCTATCTATCTATCTATCTATCTATCTATCTATCTATCTATCTATCTATCTATCTATCTATCTATCTATCTATCTATCTATCTATCTATCTATCTATCTATTTATCTATCTATCTATCTATCTATCTATCTATCTATCTATCTAACTGTCTGTCTGACTGTCTATCTATCTATCTATCTATCTCTCTATCTATCTATCTATCTATCTATCTATCTATCTATCTATCTATCTATCTATCTATCTATCTGTCTGTCTGTCTGTCTGTCTGTCTGTCTTCTATCGATCGATCTGTCTGTCTGTCTATATGTTTATCTGTCTATCTATCCATGTATCTATTCTCTTCTATTTTATTCTATCCGTTTTCTGTCTCTGTCTGTCTGTCTGTTTGACTTTGATCGATTTAGAATGACACATCTTAAGTTCCAAACTTTGACAAACAATGCCATTGCGTGCAGATAGAATATTCTGTGTAAATTAACCAGTGACACAAAAGGTCAGGCCGGATGTGGGTGTGACTAATGTCAGTACTTGATGTCAACTTCCCTCCATCAGGGAAATGAAAATGGACACCAGAGGGCAAGTAAAACTCACATTAATTGATGGCGTTGATAGGTCAGTCGTGAAATGTTTATGGCCGGTTTGCCTGGACCTTCACCCAGTGACTCAAGTGACTCAATCAGTTGATGGCCAAACCCACACGCTGTACCTTATGGGGGGGGGGGGAGGGGGGGGTTAGGGAGAGGGAGAGAGAAAGAGAGAGATTGGGTGACAGAGAGAGTGGGTGAGACAGGGAGAGAAAGCGCGAGACAGAGAGAGAGAAAGAAAGAGAGAGAGACGGGGTGAGAGAGATTGGGTGAGAGAGAGAGACTGGGTGAGAGGGAGAGATTGAATGAGATAGATAGAGAGAGAGAGAGGGAGAGGGAGAACAGTTGGCCTCAGAGCCCCAGGCTATGCCCCCCCCCCATCCCCTTGCGATCGCAGCTATTCTCAGTTCCTCCCATATTTTGACTAGACACCAAACAACGTGTTTCACCATGATACTGTTATATTACAGTACAGTGCTCATTACTGAAACAATGGACCGAAACTTCATCGCCGGACTAACTGCAAATCAAATTTAAAAACTCGCTCTTGATTTCAATTGATCTTAAAACTTCTCTCAGACCGCTCACAGAGAACATTCTCTCCTAGTTTTGGAGTTCCTCCCCAGTTCGCCCGATGGCTGAAATACTCCCCCCCCCCCCCTCTCTCTCTCTCTTTTTTTTAAGATTTGCGATTCCTGCCCTTGGAGCCAAGTGCCTCCCGTTATAGAATCATTGATGTATTACAGTTATGTTGATCTACTTCGTTGTTTTGTTTTTTTTAATTCTATTTTTTCCCCGTATGTTCACGTTTGATGTCGTCATCAAGTTTTTCCATGCGGGGGAATTTTAAGTTGAGATTTCTTGTATAACCTGGCACAGCCAGACCTTCGTACGCCTTTCAGCGCATTAAAGTTGCCCTTGGCAATATCTAATGACGAAATTATGGATTTTTACGTTACTTTAATGATATTTTAGGAATAGGAGTCAGAAAGGCCAGAGCAGGAAAAAAATTTATTCTTCCAGAGAACTTGCAATACCCTCCCCTTTTCACTCCCTCCACCCCCCCACCCCCCGCCCTCTACACACACACACCAATATATAACCATGAACAACTGGGTGGCGCCATTTTCATGTTGCCAGAGTTATATCAGCCATCTCATAACAATGTCAAACGTGCGTGATAAATTGCCATTATTTTTTTTTTTAATAATCGGGATAATTATTTTATCCCACAATCTTTATTCTCTTGTTATTGTCTCTCTTTGTCTGTAGTATCAAGTGAACTGTGCCGTTTGTAACTATTTACCTAGTCTATAGCTGTGGAATTTCCGCCCATCCTAGACTGTTTGGGGAAATGGAGATCTTATTCTTATCCGCCTATAGCGCTTTTGTGTTTCTTCAGCGAATGTGTGGGGTTTTTTTTTGTGTGTGTGTTATTGTCCACCTGGACAACTAGATCTAGTACTAACTGTATTTGTCCTGCTAGTTACTATACATCGTTTCCGGTGCGATCTGCTTACTACAGGGAGCCAAAACAGAGATCATTGCATTTTACATTTTTTACAACTCTTTATTTAAAAATACCTAAAACTTGAATCAACACAATCGGTAAATACAAAAGCGATTGGACTGGATTAGTTGACACTTAGGAAAATTAACTTTATAATTGTTGAAACTGTCATCCAGGCTGTAGCATCGAGCAAAAAAAAGGGTCAAAATTGCACCACAATGAATTACTCCCGCCACTATTTTTTTTTATAACTAGATGAAGTTCCCGGCATTATCCGGGATAATGAACCCACGGTTCCACCTCTCTCTCTTTTTGGTTTAGAATTAGGAAGCTTGCCATATTCCACAATCTTACTACAGATTTCATGCGCACCAGAGCACTACGCACCGAATTGAACGCGTATTAATACATTGTTCCCGGTGCGATGGGCTTGCTACAGGGAGCCAAAACAAAAATCATTGTATTTTACGCTTTTCAACTTTTTATTTAAAAATACATAAAATTTGAATCAACACAATAGGTCGATAAAAAAGCGATTGGACTGGTTTAGTTGACACTAGGGAAAAGTAATTTTATAATTTTTGAAACTGTCATTTAGGCTGTAGAGTCGAGCAAAGAAGGGCAAAATTACATTAAAATGAATTACTCCCACCACTATTTTTTTTACAATAAGATACTAGATGAAGTTCCCGGCATTATCCGGGATAAACCTGTGAACCTATCGTTCCACCTTTCTCTCTCTTAGGTCTAGAAAGCTTCCCATATTCTACAGCCTTACTACAGATTTCATGCGCACCAAAGCACAACGCACTCATTTCTGATAGGGAAATTGCGTGCACCAAATTGAACGCGTATTAATACATCGTTTCCGGTGCGGTGGCCTTACTACAAGGAGCCAAAACAAAGATCATTATATTTTACATTTTTACAACTATTATTTAAAAATACCTGAAACTTGAATCAACACAATCGGTCGATACAAAAGCGATTGAAGTGGATTAGTTGACGCTTAAGAAAATTAATTTCATAATTTTTGAAACTGAACTCGTATTAATACATCGTTTCTAGTGCGGTGGGCTTACTACAGGGAGCCAAAACAGATCATTGTTTTTTTACATTTTTACAACTTTTACTGTAAAAATACCTGAAACGAGAAGCGATTGGGCTGGATTAGTTGACACCTTGAAAAATTAATTTTATAATTTTTGAAACTGTCACTTAGGCTGTAGAATCGAGCAAAAAAAAAGGTTAAAATTGCACTACAATGAATTACTCCCGCCACTATTTTTTTTTATAATAAGATATAATAAGAAGATAAGATAGATAGATTTCATTCCTAAGGGGGCGAATGGGAGAGGAGGTCGGTGCAGATCTCTAGAGTGAATTTCTCTTTCCCTGCTCGTTTCCATATTATAGTCGTTAGAGGACAGCCTTGTTGTGCAGTTTCGTCAACGTCTGGGCTATAAATAAACCTTTAATGTAGTCAAACTTTCACTGGTTTATTTGTTGAATAAATAATTGATGGGCTGGTTGCTGACTTGGATATCATTCTGAATTCTGTTCTATGGATGCCCGCTATTTATGCAGTTAGCTGATATGGTTGTCTCACTGCTAATCAATTCTTTTCGTCATTTATCTGTTTTCAGGACTGGAGATTGAGCGAAGGATAACTCTTGTCAGATAACTCTTGTGGGGATTGACTCGTGTCTGTGGTAAGTTTTAGATGGATGAATAGATGGGTGGATGGAAGGATGGATAGATGGAAGAAAGGAGGCACAACAAGGGGATGTGGACCAGTTTTGGGGTCTATTCTTGTTTCATTTTGTGTTTTTTTTAACTAAGGGCATTCTGAAGCATGTAGCCGATGTTCTCAAAGAGGATTTTTGGATATGGTACCAACTTGTGGCCAGTTTTGGAAAAGATGACTGAGGCCATGTGGCCAGTGAAACGGGTATTGTGGTCAATTAGCTTAACCTAAATTTACGCCCTAACCCAAACCCTAACTGTAAGACTCTGGGGGGGGGGGGAGGGGGGGACATCACTGTGCGGACAACACTGATTTTGGTCATGTGATGCAATACGTCATTCCGTGGTTTGGTTTTTAGATTGAGGGATTGTGCTAGAGACCCGGGGGAGGGGTGGCAGGGGTTGTAAATGAAGAGCTATATAAAGTAATAACTTGTTCTAGATTTAATAGTCTAAAATCTTGACAATCTCACAGATCACCAACGTATTGACTGTATGTGGGGACATGCGTGGTTTTCTTATTTCTTTATTTTAATGGCTGTAGGAACGGCCCATGGAAAGGTCCGCCCGCTCTATCTGTAGAGAACCCAATCACACAAATTGAAAAACCTTTTTGTTTTTATACAAGCCCTGTTTCTCTCAGTCTTCTTCAAGTCATGTGTGGCCCTCCGGAGAGACTGAACTTTCGCTTGGCGAAGAGAAACTAGAAGTACCGGTAATTTCCTATTGACCGACTGACTTAATTTTTATAACAAACCTTCGGGCGCCGCTGCTTCTTGCGTCATACGCCATATAAGAGTTAAACAGTGTCAACTTTTTTAATATTCCGTTCAGGTTCTGTTCGATCTATTTATTGATTTTCCTCGTTTTCTTTCGTTTCGCATAGCCCTACAGCCGCCACGATTGTTTTTAACATTTCCTGTGGATGCATTCAAGTTTCATGCTTGACGCAAACAGTGAGAATTAAGCGAGCGAAACACAGCAAAGTAAATGTTATTGCCTGTTCATTGCAGTTCAGTTTTTTTATCAGAATTTAATTGCTATGACATGGCCGAGTGCATGACAAAGAAACTGTTTGCCAGGGGCGGATGGAAATGGGGAGGATTGGTTGAGCGGTGGGGTGCTAAGGCAGCATTGATCACCGAATTGCGTCAAGAAAAATACAAACGAGTAGTGTGAAGTATATGTCGATTTCTGTAAAAGCCTATAACATACTAGCTGAGTTACCCGGCCCTGCCTCCGCGCCCGGGAGAAATGATAATTAGTTTCAGTTCTGGGTGATTATAATGGATCTGCTGCACTTTACCTGTTCCTTTGGGTTTATTTTTTGTTGTTGTTGTTTGTTTGCTTGTCTGTTTGTTATTTTTAGATAAGTCTTATTGCATCCCCTTTCCGCGTTGGTGTTCTGCACACCCGTTTTTTTTTATCTATTCAGCATTCATGAAATGGCAATAATTTGCGCACGGGAACAATGTGTTTAATCGTGAACCAAAGAGCTTAAATCGTGTGTTCAATGAGCTCTTTGTAGTGAACACATCGCAGGAAGTACCAACACCGTGACTGTGTTCGTGGAAAGGAAAGGACTGGGGGGACCAAAATAACGTCACAGTGCTAACTAAACAAAAAAATACTTTTCCACATTTGAAGTCTTCAAACTTTCTACATGTGAAAAGGAAGGCACCTGTAAAATTTCTTCAAAATCAAAAACGTGTTGAAATGTCGTGGATATGAAGAAATTTCTCTTGTGCCAGTAAGGATGAAAACTTTCACGACTGTGTTATCAGGCCCTTTTTTCCCCCTTTCCGAGCCTCAAGCCCTCAAAACTATCTGGAATGCGCTGATTTCTAAGAGTCTGTCGCCGCATTTCGATGGCTAATGTATGATGTGTGATGCTTGTTGTGTGATCTATGATGTGTGACATAACCATAATGTGTGATGTATGACGTAGGATGTATGATGTATGACGTATGATGTATGATGATATATGATTATTATGTTATGTATGATTTGTGATGCATGGTGTGTGATGTATGATGCGTGATGTATGATGTATGACTCAAGATGTGTGATGTATAATGCTTGATGCGTGGTGTATGATTTGTGATGTATCATGTATGGCGTGTAATGTTTGATGTGTGATGTATGATTTGTGATGTATCATGTATGGCGTGTAATGTTTGATGTGTGATGTATGATTTGTGATGCATCATATATGGTATGTGATGTTTGACGTGTGATGTATGATGATTTCAAATTATAAATGCCTGTGTTATCATTTACAATACAACAATCAAAGGTGACCTGTGATCTACTAATCTAATAAACTGTGTGAATAACTCAAAGGACTGCACCAGGTTCCTGCTTGTACTCAGGAATAGGTAAATTTTGAGTGACTCAAGAAAAACAAACAAAAAGAAACACAATCATATTTCATAAATTCCAATAGTTACTTCTCTTGTCCACACCATCCGCTCCGCTCCGCCACAGAAAAATCTCTCCGCTAGCGGACGGAAAGACCTTCTTCACAGGCTCCGTAAAAAATCTGTAGCTAGCGGACGGATTTGTCAGCCTTGTCCATGTGTTTCGTACAACATGTAGCAAAATGATGCTAACACGAAACTAGAAAATATTTCTTTGGTTGTGGTATAAAAGCAAGTATTTAACATCTCATCGTCGATTTTGGATAGACCACAGCTGCAAAGAACGTGCACAACACGAAGAATCTAAACTGTTAACACAAGTGTTGCAAGACGAAAAACAATTTTTAGGTCTTGAATATTTTCCTCTGAGGACAGCCCTACCACCACAATCCTTCTCATCAAAATCATTACCATCATCATCATCGCATTCATCAGTTCTCTCATTAGATTGTCATTGATGAATGTGTAGTCATATCTATAATGGCAATAGTTTCATTCTTTTTTAACTATCTTGTTAACACTTACATTGCTATTGGGTCCAAAAAAACAAAAACAAAAACTACGAACAATAAAATAAAGTTTGATCTAATTTCTTACGTCTTTCACTTAGTTCAGAGGCCACTTGTTCCCAGAGAGCCTGCTCGTAGTCTCTCTTATTATATTTAAGATAGGTTTTGTCGTACAAAGTTGATCGAGACCTGACATTTTCAATCAATTTGGTCATCCATCCTGAATCGTTACTTTACAACAAGGGAACGAAGATTCCAGTATTTCAGTTACTACACACAACGCCAAGAAGCCACTAGCTGAAACAACACGTCAGTCTAGGCCCCACGTAAAATAATATAGGTTGAACGAGAATGACGTCAGATGTCCGCTTTGTTTACTTCCGCCCGCCATTGCATTGGTCTAGGCGATGGAAAATGCCTACTTTTATGCCAGTTTGGTTGTCGCTAACGAACGTCGGACAAGCTTTTTTTTCTGTGCCAGGGACTCGTAAACGCAAGTGGAAGGTAGCAGAGGAACTGAGTGAGAGAATAAGACCTTTGTGGATCAAGGTTATACACAGAAAAGGCAATTTCCAGCCCCATAGATCGGAAAAATCCACTTACTTTGAACTGATCAAATGTGTAGGCACTGCGTCCGGCACTAAAGAATAAAAAATGCTAG